>SEYY01005423.1:5000-32500 GCA_009176605.1 Armadillidium nasatum
GATCAAATTAAAGGCCGACATGACCTGATACACGACGTTTGAAGGTGATTAAGTCATAGAAAGTTGAGAAATAGATGAAGAGAATGTGTTCCAGACTTTACCAGTAGAGTGCATGTAAGATTGAGCATAGCGGTTAAGTCTGGGATGAGAGAGTTGGATAGAGAAAGGATGAGACTGTGCAGAAAGACAAGTCACACGAGCTTTTCTCAGTAGAGGAGATATGCGACGAAAGAGTTCAGAAGAGCGTTGTCCATTGTTATAGCGATAGTAAAAAGAGAGTAACGCAACAATTCGATGGGCAGAAAGAGACTATAGAGAATTAGGGAGAGCAGGAGAGTTTATAAGGCGAAAAGTCCTAGATTCCCTATAATCCTTAAAGTAGAACCACCTCAGATGTGTGAGGCATACTCCATACAGGGGCGAACAACAGCCCTATACAGAGCAAGCAACTAGGGTGGAGTGAAGAAATACTGAAGGCGCCTTAGAACACCTTACCTTTTAGAATCTTGTTTAGAAAGTGATAATGTGATATTTCCAAGAAGGATCATGAGAAAAAGAAACACCAAGAATATTGAGGAGAGATGAAGGTTTGAGATGAGTGTTTTCGAAGATATAGATGTGTGGAAGATTGTGTCGAGTAGAGAGATAGAGGAACTGAGTTTTTGAGGCATTGAAAACGACTATGTTTTCTCTGCCTCATTTGAAACGCGAAATAGATCAGAGGTCAGCTGCTCCAAGACTACCTTCCTTGCGTCTGTTAACTGCTGTTGGGAGGGGCGCCTTTCAAATTGAAAAGAGAAGGGTGGGGTCATCAGCATAGGAGTGGATAGGAGATGAAGTAACAGTCAGTAATGAAAAACAGAAAAAGTGTTGGAGATCGGACATATCCTTGAGGAACACCACAATTAATAGATTTAAAGGAAGAACGATGGCCATCTACAACAGCTGCTCTAGAACGATCGGAAAGTAGATCTGAGAGAAGGATATATATATATATATATATATATATATATATATATATATATATATATATATATATATATATATATATATATATATATATATATATATATATATATATATATATATATATATATATATATATATATATATATATATATATATATATATATATATATATATATATATATATATATATATATATATATATATATATATATATATATATATATATATATATATATATATATATATATATATATATATATATATATATATATATATATATATATATATATATATATATATATATATATATATATATATATATATATATATATATATATATGGGTGAGTCGGGAGGAACGAACCAAACCCAAGGAGTGAATTGTACACAGAATAATAATGTACAAAAACATATATGTTCTGATCCGATTTTCATTTGTTTTCATTTTATAGCGTGATAACAATATAAAAAAAATATTATACATTAATATTTGAGTTATCATGCTATTATTTCAACAAATGTTCGAAAATACCGCAATAGACCTCCAAACATTTTCGGCTTCGAATACAAAGGGCGGTTGAGGGTCTTCTGATTGTTTCATACCTTCCTTTAATAACGCCTGCAGCATTTTGAATACGCCGAATTAGTGCATCCCGAATGTCCACTTTTACTCTGTATACGTCAGTTTTGAACAATCCCTATAAACAATAATCTAGTACTGTGAAGTCTGGAGATCTTAGAGGCCAACTAATTGGACCACCGCGACCAATCCAACGCTCTTGAAACCTTTCGTCCAAATGTTTCTTGACCTGACGATTGAAATGTTCGAGTGCTCCATCATGCTGAAAGTACATATGCATTCGAATGTTTAGAAGAATATCCTCCAATATTCCTAGTAATTCATTTTGTAAAAATTCGAAAGTGGTCTCCTGTAAGACGTTTCTAAAATATGAAAGGGCCAATTAAATACCAATCGACCATACACATACCACACGTTTACCGTAAACCTATGTTGAAAATTGCTCTCGACTGTTGTGTGGGGATTTTCGTCTGCCCACACATGACTGTTAAGGGTGTTATTTATGCCGTCGCGGGTAAATGTTGATTCATCCGTGAAAAGTATGAGCGATACAAAATGGTGATTTTTATTTATTCACCGACAAAATTCCATACATTTATCATAATCTTCCGATTGTAGGTGTTGCACTCTCTGTACATGGTATGGGTATAAGCCTTGCTCGTGGAGTGTGTTTATTACTCTTCTTTGTGGAATGTCCAATTGAGTATCAATTCTACATGAGCTGGTGGTTGGATCTTCTCCTACTAGATTCAGAATATTTTCTACTTCTTCTAAACTTTGGCGAGTAGCTCGTTCGGATGTTATATCAGCACTGGGAAGTGTTCGGGTCTAGCACAGTTTGTTGAAAACTCTGATTAAACGTTTTTATTAGGATGTCTGTGATGGGAAAACAGCTGAAGATATTCTTCAACAGCAGCTATAGAATACCCATTGCAAAACGCATACACAAGCAACATAAATTGTCATCACGCTTGGTTCTTTAGCAAGTAGTTGACTAAATTTTTGCACCTCTTGTCGCATTTACACAACATTGTCCTTAAGGAGGAAGAGGTTAGGCAATAGAACTCCCACGCACTCATTCTTCTCATCTTGCAACATATCCATCCTAACAGCAATAGGCGTCATTATTTCGATATACTCAGCAATTACTTCTTTATCAGTTTTATTAAATACTGGAAGACAAGGTATTTGTTTCATACAAATGTTGTTATGTGTCATGCTACCATCAAGTAATACTTGGTGTTTTAAGCTTTGCTCCCAACTCCTTCTTGATTCTCGCAACAGTTGTAGTTTTCCTATTTTGGACATTCCACAATGCCCGTGCTTGGCAAGTGTCGTATTAAATGGATCCTTGGCACCAGAGGACCAGCGAAGAACTTTCGAAACATCCTTAGTAGCCAAGATGTTTAATGTGTGAGAAATGCAACGGCGATGTTTAAGTAGGCAAAGGGCATCATGTTCTTCAAGCAGATATTTGAATAGAGCTCAAATTTGCTCTTTTGCGCTCTTAAAAGGGTTGTTAAGTGCAAATGCAAAAGCGCACGTTTTCGAAATTTAGCGCAAGCGCCAAAGCGCAAAATTTATTACCTAAAGCTCAAATTGCGCTTTCATTTGCGCTTATGCCCACCTCTGATTATATATATATATATATATATATATATATATATATATATATATATATATATATATATATATATATATATATATATATATATATATATATATATATATATATATATATATATATATATATATATATATATATATATATATATATATATATATATATATATATATATATATATATATATATATATATATATATATACATGTATACGAAAAGGTAGCTTACTAATCACTAATCCACTCACTAATTTGATGAAAGCTTAACGCTGACCGCTAACTTTTATTTTACGAGCTTAGTTTCAGTTTGTTAGCTTAAATATTAACCAAGTTTTCAAGAAAGTCATAACATACCACGTACTTTTCAAATGATGATTAAATATTAGAGAAGTTTTTCTAATTTATTTCGTCTGTAATCCCTAATATTGAGAATAAAAAACAAATTCTACATCATATTGAAACATGGTGATGCTCCTCCTGTTCATGTTATCTTTCGTCTCCTTACTGGGAATATATTAGTTGTTGCTAAAACTGAATTTAATACTCATTTAAAAGTTGATTTTATTCGGTCTACTAATATTGTTATTGGTCATTTCTTCATCTCGTACCAAAGGGATCTTCAGGTGAATAAAGTACCTGCGATGATTGTAGATTATTAAATTCCATTACAAATACAGATCGATATCCCCATTTCAGTATCCACAGTTTCATAAACTTCATGGTGAATAATAATAATTAGTAAAATAAACTTCATTCACGTGTTCTACCAAATTCCTATCACGAAAGGCACAACATAAGGCATACGTGAAAAAAACTAGAGTTTCGACACCTTTCTTTTTTTTTTTTTTTATAAGGCTGGTGTCACATTACTGTACAACGTTTTATGGATTCCATCTTTAGAGAGATACATTTTGTTTTCGTCTGAGTTGACGACTTGTTGCCCTTTCGAAAAATGAAGGAAAACCTAAAGAGAATCTCTCTCAAATTTTTAAAATTTGGCATAATTATAATTGGTTGTTTTGGCAGTTATCTATAGATATTTAGGGTATCATTTCTCCCAATGGTCTTGATACACTTAATATTACAACTACTACTACCCTCGGTAAACAGATTATATCACTATTAACCGCTTTCTTATCTACCCCTTTAAGAAATGGCCAAACTCTTTCCACTTTAATCTAGTTCTCTTTCTTGGTCTTCGGGGGGTTCTAAAAATCATTTCAGGAAATTAAAACTGTTATTGTTACTGCAGCAGCTCTCAGATTCTTTCGTCCGGATGTTATTCATCTCCTATTGGTCACTGAGCTGTTCTTTACTAGATGATTGATGGTCAACATGTATCTATAGATTTCTTTAGAAGGAAATTAATCATACAAAAGAGAGATAATAGTCCTTCTTCGACTGAGAACTCTTAGATACCTATTTTGCTATCATTCACTTCAATCATTTCCTAGACGGTAAAACTCGTCCTCTGTACTGACACAAACCCTTGATCTCGACTTTTTATAGCAGGAGTCCAGCGAAAAGTGATTGAGCGGTAACATTTTTTCTATTATCTTGGAAAAAGTATACACGACAAAGGTTCAACTATTAAATGAATTTTAATAGTGCTATAAAAATGTGGCAAAGAAATGATTTGCTAGCATATTAGATGAGAATGATTATTATACAGTAAATACGTTTACTCGTAGACTTTAAGTTTGTTAATAAAGAAAAATAGATGCATGAGATTTGTTCTTACAAACTGACAAAATTAGAAAACCAACAAAATAAACAATTCAATAAGGTAAATAGATTGAGAGAAGAGATTTGACTAGTCCATCCTCTAATTTACAGTCTAGGAAAAATGGAATTAATATTTCGTGCGGATTTTTTAAACAATGAGGAGCTCTTCCTTGTTGAAAGATAGAGCATTGAAACAGGATCTAACTTTTTATAAGTATGAGACAGGTTTATTTTTTTAAATGTTTTTAGTTGTCATAATCACTCAAGGGCAGAGTCATATTCGAGAAGGGTGTGTAAAATAATAATAAAACTGTTAACTATAAAGACCTTTACAAAACATAAATTTCGCAGGAAAGCACAGACGAAGCTTTAAAGTGAAGTAAATTAAATTCGGGAGAAAATACAGATGGAAGAGAATTCTACGAGAAGAGGAAGCACCATAGCGAATAAGCCTGAAGCTGCAAATGTCCACACAGAATTAATGTGATGACACTTGCACCTCTCGTATAACAAGTGTCGTAAATATAGACTTACGAGTGTTCAGTCCCCTTGAGCACTTGCAGCTGTGGTACCTATAGAAAAGGATTCAAAGCTCCAACAATATGTTGCAAATATAGAAAATAAAGGGACAAGTGAACTGAAAAGTTAGAAACAGTTTATATAACCTTTTGGCCTTTGATTCAACCCTATACTTAAGATGGATGAAAATAGTTTCCCCAGATATAAGGGTGCATGAGACCTTTGTATAGTTAGAATAACTGAGGAAAGGAAAACTGCCTAAGCAGAACTTCCAACTTTTTTTTTGAGGGAGCTCTAGCAACCGTTGTGATAAGGTTTTAAAGACTTTTTTTCTGTCTACTTTAAGGCCAACGATATTTATTTTGTCCCCACGATTTAAGGGAGAGTCATCGAAAGGAATAGAAAAAATTGAGAGGTTCCTTTGAGGAGATTTGTAGAAGTTGAATTTTACAAGGTTGAAACAACTCTACTGATAAATTCTATCCAGATCTGCAATAAAATCTGGAAGACAAAACCAACTCTTTAGAGAAAAAGAGGGAGGAGATTTGAAATGAGTAGAAGAATAGTTGGTTGGTTGAATCATGTCATATGAATGGATACAGTTAAATGAGAAGTTAAATAAGAACCATGAGGGATACCACTATTGACATGGTGGGAAGAACTCGCTCTATCAACAACCATCAGTAGGAACGATTTGAAAGAAAACTAGACATATAAGAAAGGAGGAAACTCAAAGGAAGGGAGTTTCAAAAGTTACTACGAGTGCCATACGAAGCCAAATGCCTCCAATATGTCAATCGCCACATCACAACTCACCTTAGTCCACAAAGAAGAGAAGACCATAGATATGATAGGAAATTATATCACCAGTTGACTTCGAGCCTCGAAGCCATACTGATTATCTGAAAGAAGACAAATTTGATTCCAGATGATTCAAGAGATGAGAGTTGAGAAAGGTTCCAAAGATCTTAGGGAACAAATGAGAGATATAGGGCGATGAAGAGATCAGAGCAGCTTTCAACCTTCGGAATAGGTTGGATAAATTAACGCTTTCAACACTGAAGCTAAGAGCTAGTATTAAGGCACTGATAGTATAGTTAAAAACATGGAAAACTTGGGAGTAGGAGTAGGACTGACAGAGTTGAATTAGTGGAAAACAAAAAGGTCTTTCAGCTGGAGCATTAGCAACAAAACCAACAAAGAGAATAAGACGGGGAAAGGCAGATTTACAGAAGTTGTTAGAAAGACATTTGTGGCCAAAGAGGTATGTCAGAAGGACTAAGGAGCTCAGCGAACTTTCGTTTGACGAAATTCCTCATTGCCCGTTAAAATATCCCTGCAACGATTCTGAGCAGAAAAAATATCAATATTTATAAGAGAACGAGAATTTTTCCATTCCAGCTACACACTGTCTTTAGCCCGAATGACGCAAGAAAAATCAAGATCGAACTCTGAATTTTGAGGAGAAAGATTTAAGCAAAAAAGGAATGAAGCTGCTCGTCCCATCAAACTTTACAGCTTCCACTCAATAGGATGAAGCAGAAGCGTCTTTAAAGTTAAAGCTCTCACTCCACGTCGTTAAATAAAACATACGAGATATAATGTTAAGATCATTATAATCCAAACAAAGCATCTACCTTCGGTGAACACAAGTTTTGATGAAAGATACTGTGGAGATTTTCTAGTAAGAAAATTCTTTTTTATGTGGTCATTAATTGTGTCAATTTTCAGAATATTTGGTTATAAATCATTAATTTTATTAGTTTTTGCTTTTTGGATTCTTCACTGACGAAATTGAAAGTAGAATTTGAGTAGATGAAGAAATGAAAGACGGCAACAAATGTAATTTTTATTCTCTGTGAAAAGCATTTTAAATTTGATACAAGTGTACCTATACACTATCACAATATTGCCAGAGGGAGCAATAAAATATTTTATACAAAGCTAAATATAATACAAAATAAATACATTTAAATCATACTTAAAGGAGCTGTCTCTTTTCTGTTAATATAAATAAATTTAAAGGAACTCCTCTCTGGCATCATATATGTGTTTTCCTATTAAAAAAAACTGTACATAAAAAAAATATATTTAAACAAGTAAAACAACTTCTGATTACTTATTTACAAAAATAAACAAATTTAATTTTTAATATTTTAAATATACCTTCAGAATGAGATCTAAAAATACCATATTTTTTTATACATATATAAAATATCACAAAAAGTTCAAGGAACGAACACATTATTTCCATTTTGCTTGTAAAAGCAAAAACTTAATTTCATACTCTTTCGCAACTGAAAAAATATTTTTAGTTGTAAACCATTTGTACACTTGGAATGAATGTCTGTTCATTATTCGCGACACCATCAATGAGTCCATATGGCTCACAGGAAGACATCAAACCGCTGAAAGCGTCTTTATACTTACTTCTTAACTTAACTTTTTTTAGTTAAATGGAGGTTAAATCTTTTACTTTATTCTTTAAACTCTTATGCTTCTCCTAAGTCTCCTTAATTGCTAAGTGTTATACAAATACCTACCTCTTTTTGTCTTTTATATATATATATATATATATATATATATATATATATATATATATATATATATATATATATATATATATATATATAACTTTTTTTTCTTCAGGCAACACCATGCCCTAAGGAGCCCGATAAAGAAATGATAAATGACGGAGCTTCGTGGGCAATTATTAGTACAGACAAAGCTGAATATCAGTTTTATGAGGGAATGGGACCTGTTCGATGCCCTATCACTCCGGTACCAATAGTTAGCTCACTACAGGTATCTCATTTTATCCTATCTTTTTAATTATAAATTTGTGTAAATATATTAAACATATTCATATAACATAACTTTCCTTTTAGTTAAATAGAGGTGGAGATGTTGCAATGCTTGAACTTACTGGAGAAAACTTCACTCCCAATTTAACAGTTTGGTTTGATGACGTAGAAGCTGAAACCATATATTGCTGCGAAGAGTGTATTCTTTGGGTAGTTCCTGATATTTCAGCTTTTGGAAGAGGGTGGCAATGGGTTCGACAACCTACACAAGTGAGATATGATTGTAATTAGTAAACAAGTAATAAGTAACAATTAAACAAGTAACACTTTAAAAAGATATGAACACAATAAATTTAAGTATCGGTCCTAAACATCCACCTTTAATAGATTATTTGGAGCATTATATTTACGAGTTTGATAGTGACCCTGGTCCCATAGAATGGGCTGAATGGAACTTTTCGATTCTTCACAACCACAAAAGTTTACAATATATTAATTTAATAATAATATGGGCTTAGCTGTCATAAAAATGTGAGGAAACGATATAAGGTACTACATATGTTGCTTAAGGGTATGTTGCTGCGTATGTTGTTGTGATTGAGTGTAATGGGGCTGAGAATGTTGAGAAGGTTGTTGCTGTTGTGAATGTGAAGTTTGTTGAGTTGGTTGTGAATGTAAAGTGTGATGTTGCGAATGATGGGATTGCTGGGTTCCTTGATGCGTTCCTGGGTTGCTGGATGCGGGTACCATAGGGTTAGGCGGGGGAGGAGGATGATGGTGAGTATCCTGTATACTATTGTGACGATGTGGTGGTCTCATTATTTCGTCTACCTGGGCGCAATGAGTTCGTGGACCTGGTTCCGGAGTGTAAGTGAATGTCAAATTGGTAGCGTAAATTACACCATCATGACGTACTAGAGAAACAGGAACCTGCAAAATATGTAAAAAGTGAAATTCATAATACTATTAAAGCAGATATTCACAAGACATGAACTAATTACAATCACAACTCACTTGTGTAGGTTGTCGAACCCATTGCCACCCTCTTCTAAAAGCTGAAATATCAGGAACTACACAAAGAATACTCTCTTCGCAGCGATACATGGTTTCAGCTTCTACGTCATCAAACCAAATTCTTAAATTGGGAGTAAAGTTTTCTCCAGTAAGTTCAAGCATTGCTACGTCTCCACCTCCATTTAACTAAAAAGAAAGTTATGTTATATGAATATGTTTATTATATTTACACAAATTTATAATTAAAAAGCAAGGATAAAATGAGATACCTGTAGTGAGCTAACTATTGGTACCGGAGTGATAGGGCATCGAACAGGTCCCATTCCCTCATAAAACTGATATTCAGCTTTGTCTGTACTAATAATTGCCCACGAAGCTCCGTCATTTATCATTTCTTTATTGGGCTCCTTAGGGCATGGTGTTGCCTGAAGAAAAAAATTATATATATATATATATATATATATATATATATATATATATATATATATATATATATATATATATATATATATATATATATATATATATATATATATATATATATATATATATATATATATATATATATATATATATATATATATATATATATATATATATATATATATATATATATATACAAAAAGAAGTAGGTATTTGCATAACACTTAGCAATTAAGGAGACTTAGGAGAAGCATAAGAGTTTAAAGAATAAAGTAAAAGATTTGAGAAGAGTTAAAAAAAATGAACAAGAGATAGATGGAGTAACAAATAAACGTTTCAGGAAAAAAGTCAAATGTTACGGAAAGGAATTTAACTTTATAAGTACAAAGAAGAGACAGCTTTACTAAGAATAAAAAAATAAGGGCATAAAAAATTTGGAAAAAATATTTTAAAAAAAATTTAAAGAACGGCTTACAGCTGGAATGATTGATCAAAAGAAAATTGAAAAGGAGGACAATATAAATGTAAATGATATGCATAGAAAGAAGCTGCGTTCTCTAAGAAGAAGATGAGGGATGGATGGATCAGAGGGGTGAAGAAGGATAAAAGTTGAAATGTTTACAAAGAGGAAGTGAAGGGTGGGGATAATTGTGTATTAGAACGGATAGTGAGACTATTTATTTTGTGTTGGGAGAAAAGAGTGATACACAACTGTCCATGTTTGCCTTGTCCATTCATAAAGGTAAGGAAGACAAAATTGAACGTAGGTCAAGTTTTTCGAATGTGGTAGGAAAGACATCATGAATAGTAACAAGGGCTTTTTCATGGAGAATATGGGATGCGTGAATTTGGTATTTTTTATTAATATGGAGAATTTAAGAAATAAATTAAGTGAAAGAAAAATTCACTGTGTACAAGTAATAACATATTAGTGTTGAGAAGTGAAGGGGAATTGTTTGGAGAAGGGGTGGGGCAAAAGCAAGAAGGGCAATGTGACGCTTCCGAGTTTGTTTGATGGATTCATAGATTAGTGAATTTGAAACATTGTAAATGCGAGAAGAGGAGCTCATTTGTCATTGTTTATTCGTAGGCGGAATGTAAATGTACCGCTGCATGCAGATGACAAAGAAGTGATTACTAATTTAGAAGAAACCATACAGTGTCTGGAAGTTAAGTTTGAAAGTCTGCAGTAATAAAGGGCTGAAAGTTATTCCCAAAAAACAAATAAGATACGAATAAATGAGAGCAGGAAGAGGGAAGCAATGAAAAGTGATGGCTGGAAAGGTAGTGAAGTGTAAAGTAGAATATGAAGACAAAGAATATGAATGAGGAAGTGGAAGAGGTAGTAGACTTTAGAGAATTTATTTTTTTTTAAAAGGTCAAAATGTTTTAAGGATTTTGTATGCAAACTGTCTTTTATGGATGAGACCCGGGCTCTTTTTACAAAAATGAGGAAAAATCTACTTGTCCTGGATGCGAGTTTGAAAGGTATTTACTAATAGTAAAATATTAATAATGAAAGAAATGGGAAAATGAATTGCTGGAATAGCGGTTTGGTATGAAAGGCGGAACAAGAAGTACTTAGGAGGCTTAATATCTACGCAGAATGAATGAAGGTTACCGTAGTAATTAGATCAGAGCCAGGACACAGAACTCAGACTCCGAAAAGAGGTTGGCCGAAATGGAGTTGGAATAATTGAGAAAATGATTCATTAGGAGAAAGGTGGGGGTCTTAGTTTGAAAAAGGTAAAAAGTGGCAGGCAATAGTAATGAAATTCGATCAAAGACAATAAGAAGATTGACAGAAATCTGAAATCAATCCAATCCAATCTAATATATACAACATACTTGAAACATAATAATTCTTTCTTGACTTAGACAAAGGTACATTCTTTCAGTGTCCTTCATATAAAAAGCACATTTGTGCAACTGAGAGACAGGATCATCTGCATCCATCAAGACAGTCTGTTTGTCAACTTTTCGTATAACAAGGCGGGGCAAAGCCATACCCGTCACAGAACATACCAATTTTACTGTTGACCCATAATGAATGTAACCATCAAGAACGTCGAATTCTTCGCATTCACTTTCATCGTCATCAACTGAAATATATATATATATATATATATATATATATATATATATATATATATATATATATATATATATATATATATATATATATATATATATATATATATATATATATATATATATATATAAAATAGTAGTACAGGACCTCTATTCTTGAGGCGTAATTTAATAATAGGTAAAAGAACTACGACAAATTTAAACATTTATTACTAACTTGTTTCTGGCGATTTAAAACTTCTACACATTATCAAGGCTTTGAATACAATGAAGAATATTATATAAAAAAATTACGAAAATATATAAAATCAAAGAAAAAAATGTTACATGAAAGTTATTTCAATAAATAAATAAATGAAAATCATTATATAGAAAAAAATAATAATAAATAGTAAAAAGTACGACCAAACTACAAAATTCTACTTCAATATCAAAATATTTTCTGAATGCAAAATTTCATTTAAATTTTTAGTGTGGTGCCAAATATATAATATAAGGATTCTAAAGAATGGAGGCAAGGTTCACATTTAGAGCACAAAATTATAAAATTTGAATCCTGTATTGGATTCTAGATTCTACCTTATACCTTAAATCTTGTAGATATGTAGATGATATTGGTATTTTTTACTAGTTATCTATTTATTTATTTTCTATATAATGATTTTCATTTATTTATAAATTGATATAACTTTTATGTAAAATTTTTCTTTGATTTTATATATTTCGTAATTTTTTATATATAATATTCTTCATCGTATTCAAAGCAGGGTTGGTATAATAAAAATCAAAATAAATAAATCAATATATTTTTTTTTTTTTAAATCATTTTTTTGATTTTATTGATTTTTTTTTATTAAAAATGAATTCACTGTCTTCATATTTTTAAGTTAATATTTAATTTTAAGTTAATTTTGTTAATGAATTTCTTAATTTTAAGTTAATATTTAATATAAAATTTATTAAGAGAACTTTTAAAAAATGAAAATAAATTAAAATTAATATAAATTTAAGCATTTTTTGGAGCTGGGGGAAAAATTAATTAATGTCCAATGATATTTTTGCTAAATTACTTTTACTTTTGAAATCTGGCTTTAAATATTTACTGCAAAACGACGAGTGAGTTATATAAAATTTATTAATTTCCAAATCTCAATGGAAATATTTTTTTAAATTTAATAATTATTTTATTTTATTTTTTTATTTTTTTTATTTTTGTAAACTATATGAGTTAAGATCTTGACCGAAACGCAAAAACTCTTATTAATCACAAATTTCATTTATCTAAAATGAAGAAAAGAGAATAAAAAGCTCTAGGGTTTAAATGTGGAAAGCATTCAACAATCTACCACAAAATCTTTTCTTTTCAAGATGAATTTTTTAAAAATAATTCATTTAATCAGACCAATTCACCTACACTTAATACTTTATTTAAAACTATAATTGTCTCTATTTACTTATTTTCTGATTATAGAAATTAATGTTTAATTTCTCTTAAAAATTTAAGTGCTGAGAGTTCCAACGCTAAAAATACTTTCTTTTTATTTTAATATTTATCTTAATATAATAATAAAAATAAAATAACACAGAACTATAAAATATTCTTAAAATTAATAATATAATATAGTTTACTCGTTTTCTTTAAAATTGAAAAACAGTGAATTGGTTCTATCAGTCTCATTTTCGTCATTTTCATATTAAAAAATGTAAAATAGTTTGTACAATATAAAAAATTATAAATTAAATAACTTACTTAATTAGGCGAATTAACTGATTATATTTACTTATTAATTATTACTTAGTCGGATAAGCATATTAATAAAAAAGAATTGTATCTAAAAATTCCGTTACCGTTACTAAGTTACTCGGAAAAAGTAACTCTTAGCTAATTTCTAAATTTATGTATATTAATTTTCAACATAATCATTATTATTAAAAAAAAAAATTTAACTAATAAATTTTAAAAAAATATTACATAAAAAATTAATAATCATACATAAATTACAAACACGTAAATATTTGTTTATATATATTCTATTATGAAGTTGAATTTTCAATATCCTTTGCATGCTGTTGGTTACACTGTAATTTAAAATATACACTTTAATTAAGATGAGCATAAACTTTTTTTTTTTTTTTTTTTTTTTTTTAAAGTTCACATCTCACGGGCATTGCCCTATTCGAGGAGAGGAACTTTTTAGGCAGTATATACCTAGGATCCCGAAGTGGGATCGAACCGGCGCCCTCAAGCACGTGAGTCAATCACCCTACCGTTTGAGCCACGGTAGACGACAAAACAGCAACATTGGTTGAAAAATACCTAAAGCAGGTATAGAATCTATGTAAGATTATATTTTTGGCTTTGAAGTTTACATTTCGTAAGATCATATATATATATATATATATATATATATATATATATATATATATATATATATATATATATATATATATATATATATATATATATATATATATATATATATATATATATATATATATATATATATATATATATATATATATATATATATATATATATATATATATATATATATATATATATATATATATATATATATATATATATATATATATATATATATATATATATATATATATATATGTAACTGAGGAAAAATAACGAAAGTTATTCGGTAGGTACACTTAATGGAAAAAAGTAGAGTCCGTTACTCCATTACTCAAAAAAAATAGTTCCGTTAGTAACGGAGTAACAGATCGTTGCTCATATATATATATATATATATATATATATATATATATATATATATATATATATATATATATATATATATATATATATATATATATATATATATATATATATATATATATATATATATATATATATATATATATATATATATATATATATATATATATATATATATATATATATATATATATATATATATATATATATATATATATATATATATATATATATACATACAAAGAATGTAAATAAAGTAATCTCAACATAGCTGGTACACAAATTTTAGGAAACTTAAAAACAAAATTGCATTATATTCCTTCAATATAATTACCAGCAAAATCTTGTCCCTTTTGCCAAATATTTGGAAGCCGTTGGATATCGTGAGCAAGGTGGTGTGTTTTGATCGCAGTGATGGAGCGCTCTACTGCTCAGAGCACGGATGGAACGTCATGAATTCGGATGCCTCTAAAGGATTCCTTTAACTGAGGGAACAGGTGAAAGTCATCTGGACTCATGTCAGGCCAATACGGAAGGTGTTGCAAAACCTCCCAATGTCACTGTCGCAAGAGATTGGTTGCACCGTCTGCTGCATGTCAAAGAGCGTTGTCATGCAAGATGGGTGAATGTCTCGTAAGAAACGTAGACGTTTACTCCGAATACCGGAAGCAGGTGCTGCTCTAAAAAATTGCAATAGTACAGTGCGTTGACAGTTTCACCAACAGGCACAGCATGACTTAAGATGGCACCCTCATGGGCGTATGCCACAATAAGCATAACTTTCACCCTTCTAGGTTCCTGTCGAACTTTATGTGGTCGTAGAGACTCACGGTGACACCATTCATTTAAATGGCACTTTAATTCAGGCTTGTAGACTGATGCCTAGGTCTCATCAATAGCGACAACACGCTGCAGAAATGCGTCTCCTTCATTGCAGTATCTCTCGAGGTGGAGACCAGCCAGTGCATACCAGAGCCATTTCTGTACTTCGGTGAGTCGATGAAGGACCCGGCGTGATGTAATTTTTCACGTTAATAATTTTCTTCAGGATGTGACACACTGTTTGATGACTGTACCTATTTCTACGAATAATTCTCAGGTAGTCTATCGACGTTCTGTTGCAAGAGCTCTCATCATCTCTATCTGATGGTCAGGCACGGACGGAAAGACCGTGAAGGGTAAGTCCGCTGTCTCATTCCGACCCATCGTGTAATCGTATTATACGGTAATGTATTGTTGCCATAGGCTTCACGTAATCCGTGATAACATTTCCGCTCATTTTTGCCAAGGCCAGCTTGATTTTAATTCACGACAGGTGATCACCTTTTGAAGGCGCTTTAAAGCGGTACAAACGACATTTTTCACCTCAATCAAATTCGAAATATTATTTTAGTATTACACTTTCTTCTTTCAATACTGACAAAATAGTTTTCAATTCATGTAATATATGACATTTTTCTGCTAAAAGAATTATTCAAACTAAGAAAATAAAAAAATACAACACCTATATATATATATATATATATATATATATATATATATATATATATATATATATATATATATATATATATATATATATATATATATATATATATATATATATATGCTTACGTAAATGAATAGTGAAAGCCCCCCAATGAGTTGATGAGGCATGGAAGTTTCCGTTTTCTACATGTAAATAGCGGGTGGACACAGTCTGAGATCGAAGTCGATTAAACAAAGCAACTTTCGTACCCGAAGCGATGCACACTGAAACAGAAAATAAATGAAACAATGCCTTGCTTAGATCGAAGGCATTATTATTATTATTATTATTATTATTATTATTATTATTATTATTATTATTATTATTATTATTATTTTTTTTTTTTTATTATTTTTTTTTTAAAGTTCACAACTCACGGGCACTGCCCTTTTCGAGGAGAGGAACTTTTCTAGATAGTATATACCTAGGATCCCCAAGTGGAATCGAACCGGCGCCCTCAAGCACCTGAGTCAATCACTCTACCGTTTGAGCCACGGTGGAGAGCATTTACTTTTGTTGATTTATATTTTGAGAGAAAGATTTTTTATTTTTGGACCACTGTAGACGTATTAAAAAAAATTTCCTATATAATTATGACTCAAAAAGACAAGAAAAGATTTTAAAAGATGACAATTACTTTATGGATATATTAATATAAGCAAATTTCCCATTTCGATGGTAGAATCTTGGCAGTAGAGTTAATGCTAAAAGAACAATTTGAGATGGAGTTCACTCAATGATTTTGGACATCTTTAGAAGGATAATTTTCATGAGAATGAGAACATTGTATTTGTATGTTCATATATTAATAATTTAAGTAAATGAAATATATTTTTCTAGATATCATGAAAAAAGTGTGAAAAATCATTTCTCGAAAAATTTTTTTCTTTTTTTTTTCTTTACAGTTTACACCGGAAAGTCCCTTCCTTTTTCGAGGAGGGGTTGTAAAATAGTAATTAAAGTGTCAACAAATAAAGACCCATACAATCCCCACCTAATGCAAATCTTGCAAGTGAGCTCAAGATTTTTAAATGAATAATAAGACCCTTGTATAGATAAAATAACTGGGAAGAAGATAAATTTTGAGGACTAAACAGAACTTTCAGCTTATTTGTGGCCGTCCTGGTAACCATTGTGATATGAAGTTTCCAAGATATTTTTTTTTTTTATGTTAAGGTCAGGGATGCTTTTACTGTCAACAGGAGAGATAAGAAAAACCATCGAAAGAGATACGAAAGTTTTAAAGTTTTCTTTGAGAAGGAGATTTGTAGAAGTTGGGTTATTAAAGAACTGAATTTCAAAAAGCTGAGAAGAACCCACTGGAAATTTCTATCCAAATCAGCAAAAATAAGTAACTGAGATCATTAATGAAGAGTAGAAATAAAGAAAAGAGATAAAAGAGAAACTTAAGGAACACCACAATTGACAAAGTAGGAAGAAGTCGCCACATAAACAACAGCAATTATGAAATAATTTGAAAAAAAGACGTATGGAAGCAAAGAGGAACCAACTAAAAGTTGGGGAACTTGGAAAGTAGCGACGCATGGCATACTTTGCCAAAAGACTTGAATATGTAAAGCTCGACCACATAACTCTCCTCATATAAATAAACCCCCACAATATAAATATATATATATCAAACTTTCATCAATCTGTGGGATGGGAAATAATATCACCAACTGAAATCAGCGCGAAAGCTATACAGATGACCGAAAAGAAGTGAATTAAATTCCTGATGACCCGTGAAATAAAGATTAGAATGGATTCAAAGATCTTACAAAGAATACAATGAGGGCTATAGGGTAATAGTTAAAAGGATCTAATTGGCCTCCTTTCTTAGGAATAGGTTGGATGTGTGAGTGTTTCCAACAATGAGTGGACGTGTTAATATACAGGCATATAGAGTATACAGGTCAGCGTGCCAGCTCAGAAGCTGCCATCTAGGCCTCTTGCCTCCTTAACATTCACAAATATCAGGGAGTCAAGGTAAAGGTTTCGGGAAAATAGTATAAAAGCCAATAGTGACCTTCAGAAGCAACATAAGAAGAATTAGCATTTCCAAGTCTTTCGGTTAACAATTAATTTGAAACTTTAAGAAGGAAAACGACGTTAAAGCTACAGAAATGCAAGCTAAATGATCGAACTCTTCCAGATAAATAGATGCGAGCAATTTGATGACTAATTACGAAACTATTTCTCATGGATGAATGAACTCTTAAAAAATAACTTGAGAATCTTCTGACTGAATACCTCAGGATTAATTTCAGGCATAGCAGAAATAGCGTCTTCAAAAAAATTATATTAGACAAAAATGAGCAAAAACAGTGAGCTGTAAGGATAGGTTATAGAAAGTATCTCTGAGATGCCTCCTTTGCTCCATATTTGATAACAAGCTTCCATCATTCAAACATGTCGAATCCTTTTGCATAATTTTTTAAAATCTTTTTATTCATTATTTTCATTAATCATTTAACAACCCGTACTTTCAGAGCTCCTGAATTTTTTTAAACCCGTTTCAGAAATCGAATAATAATAATAATAATAATAATAATAATAATAATAATAATAATAATAATAATAATAATAATAATAATAATAATACGTACAATCTGCATTTTTAAGGCTTTGTTTCTTTTTGGAAGGTTTTGAGATGACCTTAATTCGACGAGAGAAAAACACACCAATTTCGGCTTCTGAACCCCAAAACATTTTCACCGAAAGCATGAAATTTTTCCGTTTATCACTGTCGCTAATAAATAACGTTTTCGCAGCACAGTAATGCTGTTAGGAAAGAGAAATAAATATTACTATTTCTGGTAAATCAAGAAATTATCCCGAAATCAATTACTGTGAAATTAAGATGATACCTTTCCATTAAGTTCTAACTGCTGCATATTTTGATCTGAATTACCAATCCCAATGAAAGCGCAGAGCTGCGAATCGTGTTCACTAGCACCAGCACGCTGAAGTTCATGTCTCTTCCTTTGCCAACCGTTTCCATACAAATAAATGCAGGGAGGTGGACAGAAAAAGCGTTTCTCATTACCATAGGATTTTTGAGCAACCTGCCAAATTCAATTTGCAATATATATATATATATATATATATATATATATATATATATATATATATATATATATATATATATATATATATATATATATATATATATATATATATATTCTTTTTACACATCACCACCTCTCACGGGCAGAGCCCTATTCAAGGAGGGGGGTGTTAGATCAATAAGAGAATAAGAAAAACCGTACAAGTCGCACCAAAAGCAAATTTCGTAGATGAGCACAGACGTGAGCTTTAAAGTAATTGAGATTAAATTCGGCAGGAAGCACAGAAGATGAGAGAGAATTCCACAAAGCAGAGGTGGTTGGAAAGAAGGAGGCACTACAGCTGAAAATGCCTGTACTGGGGTATTAATTACCGCCACACTTCCGGTACTTTTATGTGCGGACAATGCACCCTTTGTGATACGAAGCAGCCGTAAAGTCGGAGATATAAGAGTGGACAGTTCCCTCGAGCATTTGCCGCTGTAGCATACCTATAGAAAAGAGACAGGGCACAAACGTCACATCGTAAAAGGTCAAATAATTAGAAAGTGTGGAACAATATATATATATATATATATATATATATATATATATATATATATATATATATATATATATATATATATATATATATATATATATATATATATATATATACCAAAAAAACTCTAAATTGAAATTCATCATACCTTTGCGTGAAGGATAACTAGCGATTTGGTCACACCTTTCTTTCAGGTACCTTTGCATTGCTTCTCTCGTCAGGCGATGATCTTTTGAACTGCATATATATATATATATATATATATATATATATATATATATATATATATATATATATATATATATATATATATATATATATATATATATATAGGTCCACAAAAAAAAAACATGCATTTTAAATTTTTTTTTTTTTTTTTTTTTTTACAGAACGCCACCGCTCACGGGCAGAGCCCTTTTCAAGGAGGGGGCACACACATAGAGACAAAACACATGCAAACGCACACACCTAACGCACCGCCCTCAGGTGGGCTCAGACGGAAGCCTTGAAGAGTGGAAGGTTAAATACAGAAGGAAAAATAGATGAAGGTAGAGAGTTCCACAGAATAGAGGTGGCTGGAAAGAAAGAGGTACCACAGCGGGCTAGCCTGGGATTTCCCACTTCCACACAAAATTGGTGCGAAAGCAGGGCACCCCTTGTGCAACGAGGACGACGCAATGGAGGAGGAATGAGAGAGGCCAATTCTCTCGAGCACCTGCCATTGTAGTACCTGTAGAAAAGAGATAGCGCGCCAACGTCACGTCGCAGAGACAGAGGGTCAAGAGAGTTTGAAAGTAGGGGACAGTTAATTAATCTTTTAGCTTTTGACTCAACCCTATCCAGAAGAGAGGAGGAGCCGGAGCCCCCCCAAATGTGAGAACAGTACTCCATACAAGGGCGAATAAGACCCTTATATATTTGGAGTAACTGTTCAGAAGAGAAAAATTCTCGCAATCTGAACAGAACTCCCAGCTTCTTAGAGGCAGCTTTAGCAACCATTGTGATATGTGGTTTCCAAGATAGTTTGTTGTTTATGTTTAGACCAAGAATGTTAATGTTATTTACAGGTGAGACGGGAGAGCCATCGAAGAGGATAGAAAAGTTAGGAGGTGTTTTTGAGAGGGAGATGTGAAGAAGTTGAGTTTTTAAAGAGTTGAATTTCACAAGGTTGCTATGACCCCACCGGGAAATCCCATCCAGATCGGCAAGAATAGAATTGGAAAGTTGAAGACGAGAAGCAACTCTAGAAGCAAAAGAGGGAGCAGATTTGAAATGAGTAGAAGAATGCAGAGTTGAATCATCAGTATAAGAGTGAACAGAGTTAGAAGTGCAGTGGAGAAGATCGTTAATGAAAAGTAAGAATAAGGTTGGAGATAAAACAGAACCTTGAGGAACACCACAGTTGACAGAAAAGGAGGAAGAGGTCGCTCCATCTACAACTGCCGAAATGGAACGGTCTGAGAGAAAACTAGACAATAGTAAGCAAAGAGAAGGAGGAAACCCAAAGGAGGGGAGCTTGGAGAGCAGTGACGAATGCCACACCCGGTCAAAAGCCTTGGATATGTCAAGCGCCACCACACAAGACTCCCCGAAGTCCCTAAGTGCAGAAGACCATAGATCAGTAAGATAGGAAAGTATGTCACCAGTTGACCTCGAGCGTCGAAAGCCATACTGGTGATCAGAAAGAAGAGAATGAGACTCCAAATGATCCAGGAAATGAGAGTTGAGAAGAGTATCAAAAATTTTAGATAGAACACAGGTGAGAGCTATAGGTCGATAGTTAGAAGGGTCAGAGCGACTACCTTTTTTCGGGATCGGTTGAACAAACGCACGTTTCCAGCATTGAGGAAAAGTATTAGTATTAAGGCATAGAGAGTAGAGCTGAACGAGGACAGGCGCTAACTCGGAAGCACACTCCCTCAGAACCCGAGGGGGAATGCCATCCGGGCCACTGGCCTTCCTGACGTTCATAGATTTCAGGATCCCATGCACCTGATCATGAGTAATTACAGGCAGAGACATGGGACACCTGAAAGGAGAAGGAGTAGGAGGAGGGATGTCAGAATCGAGCAGGGTGGAATTAGATGAAAAAAGGAGGCCGAAGAGATTAGCCTTTTCAGAAGGAGTATTAGCAACAGAACCATCAGAGTGAATAAGAGGAGGAAAGGCAGATTTACAGAAGTTGTTAGAGATATTTTTGACAAGAGGCCAGAAATTTTTATCAGTAGGAGAGCCATGGAGGTCAGCGCACTTCCTTTTTATGAAAGTACGCTTAGTCCGTCGAAAAAACATCCCTGCAACGATTCCGAGCTGAATGAAAATTAGCAAGAGTGATAGGAGAAGGAGAGTTTTTTCCATTCACGATAAGCACTGTCTCTCTCGCGAAGGGCAAGAGAACAGCCGTCATCGAACCATGGATTTTGAGGAGAAAAAGATTTAGTTGAAGATGGTATGAATCTGCCCATCCCTTCAAGGATTACGGCCCCTACCTTTTCAGCAGAGACAGAAGCGTCCCCCGAGACAAAGCAAGATTCACTCCAATGATAGATGGCAAAGAAGCGGCGCATTGCCCCCAATTAGCCCTATTATAGTGCCAGAAAGTACGTTTAGAGCATGGTGGAGCTGTTGGAGAGAAAGCATTATAACTAAGAGCTATAAGATTATGGTCAGAGTTACCAATAACTCAATAATTATCCAACGTAGAGAGTTCAAAATTATAGAAAAGCATAATTGATGGTTTATTTATTTGAGAAAATTTTAAAAATTCTACCTTTATTTGTTGTTTTTTTTTAGGAATTTTTTCAAGCTATTTAAAAAGCTTAAATTTTCATTATTTTATTTATATCCTTGAGATAATTCCTTTTACCGAAGAAGATAAAATTCTTATTGAACATTCTCGAATGGAGGAGAAGTATGGCAGAATAAAATTATTACATGAATTCCCTCACAAAGGATGGACTTTAAGGGGTTTAGACACTCTGCCAAGACACGTCTTGGGACGCAACTTCCTGCTTTTCGTTTAATGATTGCAGTCTCATCAATTTTCTTTAGCAGAGTATCTAAACCCCCTAAAGTCCATCCTTTGTGTGGGAATTCATGTAATAATGTCATTCTGCCATACTTCTACATTCAATAATGTTAAATATGAATTTTACCTTCTTCGGTAAAAGGCATTATCTTAAGGATATAAATTTCTGAAATAAAATATTAGAAATTAAGCTTTGAAAAAAACAAAACATTAAAAATCAACAAATAAAGGTTATAATTTTTATAATTTTCTCAAATATAAATAAACGATCAATTATGCTCCTGTCTAATTTTGAACTATCTACATTGTATAATTATCGAGTTATTGTTAATTTTAAAATGCATGTTTTTTTTCTTCTTTTGGACCACTGTATATATATATATATATAAATATATATATATATATATATATATATATATATATATATATATATATATATATATATATATATATATATATATATATATATATATATATATATATATATATATACAATATAACACCCACAGGAAATAAAAACAAAAATTAAAATTGGCGCAAGGCTTTCGAAGGGATAGCCACCCTTCCTCTTTCAAGCTCTAGTTTATTATGTAATAATAATAAACTAGAGCCTGAAAGAGGAAGGGTGGCTATCCCTTCGAAAGCCTTGCGCCAATTTTAATTTTTGTTTTTATTTCCTGTGGGGTGTTATATTGTCTATATATATATATATATATATATATATATATATATATATATATATATATATATATATATATATATATATATATATATATATATATATATATATATATATATATATATATAGTTACGATTTCAGAAAAAACGTACGTAGATCGTTCATAAACTGGAGGGGATGGAGTTGGAAGAGGTGAAGGCGGTTTATGAAAAATAGGCATAACTGACATAATTGCGTGATGAGAATGAGGAGGATGATGATGAGAGTTCGCTCCAGCTCCAGCAGCTCCTTCGCCGTAAACTTTATCCGGGGGAGTCAGCGACCCCGCCAACATAGCAGCAGACCCCCGAATCTTTAAAAAGTCAAATGATAAAAGACTTGGGAAAATATTACGTACTTACCATTTTTGTAACACAAGTCAATGTATTAAAAAATATGTTAAAAATATCTTACATCGGGGAAATCCGCAGTTTTTGACATCTGCTGTTTGCCAAGCTGAAAAAGAAAAGAAAATTTAAAGTTAGATTCCTTAGAGAAAATAATTTTCCTTCATTATTATTATTTTATTATTAAGGGGGGAGGGAGGAAGTATTTCGTCATTAAAAAGTAGAGGAAGCTATCAACGAAATAAATGATTGTCCCGGATAAAACAATGGAGCTCAAGAAGGAGAGGGGGACCAAGAGGTCAAAATCAGTTTTTAAGCCCTGAAGCGGTGAAGGCAAAAGAATTCCAGAAAAAAGGCGTGATTCGAGACACTCCTTCTGGAAATCCATAGGAAAATTTCTTCTTTATTGGCCAAGAAGAGAACAAAGCCCCTCCTTTTTTTATAATTCTCACCAATAGGAAGAGTCTCAATCTGCAAAGTGTCAAGAGAACACACTTGGGAAGCTGCATTTTCTGGGTCCACATTTAACAGGGTTTTCCAAGATTTTTAAGAAGCATTTCAAGATTTCAAATCCTCTCTCTCTAACACACACATTATATATATATATATATATATATATATATATATATATATATATATATATATATATATATATATATATATATATATATATATATATATATATATATATATATATATATATATATATATATATATATATTTTTTTTTTTTTTTTTTTTTTTTTTTTTTTTTTTTTTTTTTTTTTTTTTTTTTTTTTTTTTTTGGTTAGGATAGGTTGATATGATATTTGAATAGTATATTTTTAATAAAAATAACACAAAAGTAAATAATGTATTAGAAAATATTGTAGCATGGGTAGAGGCAAACAGGCTTTCCCTTAACCTACAAAAAACACAATACTTAATAATGACAAACATTAAAACTATCAATCTAAATGTCATGGCAAAAAGTACAACCATAAATAGAACTACATCTGCAAAATTATTAGGAGTTATTTTTGATGAGAAACTTTCCTTTAAAAACCACATAAATAGTATTATTGGCAAACTTGCATATGCTACTTATGGATTCCTAAAGATAAGAAACTCTATTCCAAAATATATTCTAAAAAAGCTATATTACAGCCTTATTTACCCTCACCTACTATACAATTAACCAGTATGGGAATGTGTAAGTGGATATCTGCTACAACCCTTAATAAAGTTACATAAAAAAATAATTCGTATAATATCTGGATCACGCAATTACTATGAACATACAAGCTCACTTTTCAAACATTTATCCATACTCAAACTGCAAGGATTATATATTCAAATGCAATATATTCAAATGCAAATATTCAATATCATAAACGGATTGTCAAATAAATTGCTGTCAAATTTAATAATGAATAACCAAAATGTAAGAAGATTAAATTTGCTCAGCACACGCTCACATACACTAAGCAAAACAAAGTACACATTAACCAAATCTCGGAGAGCTATATCATATAAAGGCATTGAAAAATGGAATAATCTTCCAAAAAACATTCTGGTACTAACAACACTTCCCACATTTCCCACATAACCACTTAGCTTCACACTAACTCAAAATCAAAAAATTTATTATCACTATTATAGTAACAAATTTTAGTATTGTTACGGTTCATATTATTATAAATATTGTCATTATCATTTTCAAAATTAATATTAATATAATTATTGAATTTATCATTGTTAGTTATTCTTATGAATATTATTATTATTATTATTATTATTATTATTATTATTATTATTATTATTATTATTATTATTATTATTATTATTATCATTATTCAGAACTATTATTATTGCGATTACTGTTATTTATTATTGTTATTAATATTGTTATTACCATTATTATTTATTATTATTATCGTTTTTATTATTATTATTATTATTTATTATTTTTGTTCTTTTTATTATTGTTATAGTTAATTTTGTTATTAATATTACTATTAATATTATTATTATTATTATTATTATTATTATTATTATTATTATTATTATTATTATTATTATTATTATTATTATTATTATTATTATTATTATTATTATTATTATTTTATTGTTGTAAAATTATTATATTAATATATATATATATATATATATATATATATATATATATATATATATATATATATATATATATATATATATATATATATATATATATATATATATATATATATATATATATATATATATATATATATATATATATATATATATATATATATATATATATATATATATATATATTAGGGATGGAGCGATACCAAAATTTTTACCGATACCGATACTTAAAAATTCCCCGAAGCCGATACCCGATACCCGATACCTGAAAATATGCCGATACTTGCCGATACTACTACCGATACCACTACCGATACCGATACTTTACTCCTATACAAATTTTTTGCCGATACCGATACCGATACCGATACTGGTATCGGAAAATATGCCGATACTTGCCGATACCGATACCGATACTTCACTCCATCCCTAATATATATATATATATATATATATATATATATATATATATATATATATATATATATATATATATATATATATATATATATATATATATATATATATATTTATTTTAGTTAAAATTACGACCATAAAATTATGATAAAACTAATTGTTATAAAATTTAAAATATTCAAAACTTGGAATATTATATAATGTATGGTTTCATGTATAATTTTAATGGGGTTAAAGGACGATTTCGTCTCCCCAGAAGCACATTTCAGTTTAGTATTAAAACATGTAAAGTACACGATATTTGTATATGTAAATTTGTAACTGGAAAAATAAATAAAGATTACAGATTATTATTATTATTATTATTATTATTATTATTATTATTATTATTATTATTATTATTATTATTATTATCTTTATCAATTATTTGTTTTATTAAAAGTTTATTACTTTATTATTATTACTGTTATTATTACTATGTTACTATTACTATTATTATTACTTTAATTTTTAGTATAAATTAATATTATTTTGTCAAGAACTATTTATTTTATTGAAACATAACTACACCTCAAAATTACCAATAGTATTATTATTTTTAATAGTCATTATCAACTTTTTGTATTATTAAGCATAACTATACACAATATAGCAATAATAATAATAATAATAATTATAATAATAATTAAAATTATGAAAAAATTATTATTATTATTATCCTTTTAAATAATATTTTTATTATTTATATTTATTATTATAGTTAGTTTCATTAATAATTATTGGATATTATTATTTTTATTATCAATTTTTTGATGTTATTAACACACAACAATGCACCAAAATTATTATTATTATTGTTATTATTATTATTATAATTATTATTATTATTATTTTTGTTATTATTATTATTATTATTATTATTGTTATTATTAACGATTTGAATTATTAATTCATATTCACGTCAATTGGTTTAATATTATTATTATTATTATTATTATCATCATAATTATTATTATTATTATTATAAAAAATTATTATTATATAAATTTATAAAATTTTTAAAAAATAAAGTTATTAAAAAAATTATTAAAAAAATTTATAAAAATTATATTAAATTATATTAATTTTATAAAATTAATATTATATTAAATTTTATTTTATTTTTATTTTTTAGTATTATTATTATTAATGTTTTGTTACTCATATAAAAGTTATTATTACTGGATTTTACTGATATTATTGTATTATCAATATTGTTATTATTT
>SEYY01005424.1:0-28423 GCA_009176605.1 Armadillidium nasatum
TTGAAACGTATGCAAGTGTTCTCTTGAAATTCTTTCATTGCGAAAGCAATCGCTCCTCTTTCATATCGATCTAATATATATATAATAAATATATTATATACAAATAATATATATAATATATATATTATTATATATATTATTATATTAAATATAAATATAAATATCTATATATATATAATAATATATAAAATTCTACTATAATAATACACTTATATAAACACAGATTTAAAAAGCTTATTAGAACATAATATCTTTTAAGTATGACAAATCTAGCTTTCGTGGAGCATTTCGCTCCACTTTTCAGGGTATGTCAAAAAATAATTGTTGTTATGATTTATTCCTCATTTTTTTGACATACCCTGAAAGAGGTGAGCGAAAAGCCCATGAAGCTAGGATTTTCATACTTAAAGAAATATTATGTTACTATAAAGCTGTTTTTAATATCTGTTTTAAAAAGTGATTATTAGGAGAAAGAATTTTTAAATAAATATCTCAGTGCGAACCAAATTAGCACTTAATAATTGTATAATATATATATATATATATATATATATATATATATATATATATATATATATATATATATATATATATATATATATATATATATAAATATATATAATATATATATAATATAAATTATATATAAATAAAGGCATACTAATTTCAACCAACGAGTTGGGGAAACATCGAAAATCTGGACAAGTTATTAAGGCCTAAAAGTACTAACACACCACGTTTGAAAGTGTGAATTAAAGGAAATTGAGAAAACAGAAAAAGGAGTGTTCCAGACTTTACAAGTAGAGTTCATGTAAGATTGAACATAGAGGTTAAGTCTGGGGTCGAAGAGTTGAAAAGAGAAAGGATGAGACTGCGTATAAAACGTGTCATCTGAGCTCTTCTCAAAGTAGAAGGTATGAGACGGAAGAGTACTGTACAGCAGTGTTCATTGTAATATCGATAATAGTGAAAGTGGCAGAACAAATCGACAGGAAGAATGAGACTGGAGAGAAAATGTGAGAGCAGAAGAGTTGATAAGATGAAATATTCTAGGCTCTACCTTTTCAAGAAAAGTAAGGACTGGGGTTAGAAAAAGAATAAAAAGACTCAGAGCACACATCATCTTAGTAGCTTATTTAGAAAGAGAAGTGATGTTCATGAAACAAAGAGAATTTTAAAGACAGACGAAGATTTAAGTTCTGTGTTTTCGAAGATGATGTAATAGCTGTGTAGAAGGTTGTGCAGAGCATGGAGTTACCGAGGCTTAGAAAACGAACATGCTTTTGTTCGGATCCTATTTTAAATATGGGAAATATCAGAAGTTTGTTTTTCCAAGGCCACATTCCTTGCGTCGATTAACTGCTGTTGCGAGAAACTTCTTTCAAATTGAAAGGAAAGATGAAGAGTTGAGTCATTGGTATGGAAGTGCATTGGCGATGAAATAATAGAGAGAAGATCATCAATGAAATGTTGAAAAAGTGTTTAGTATAGGACAGAAATTTGAACAACACACTATTAATAGGATTTAAAAGAATGAACGTTGTCGGTAGATATCCAAAGAGAAACGACAGAAAGAAAAGATAGATACCAAAAGAGGGAAGTTTCGAAATCAAAATTTATGCCAGTCTCTATCAAAGCTTTCGATTTATGTATGCTAAAGCAAAAGTTTCACCAAAATGCCGAAGAGCGAGAGACGAATAAACTTAGTTTTAATCAAGCTCAGAAATTAAAGAAATGACGTCTTTTGAAGAAATTAAAATTTTTTACATAAATGAGTTGGAGGGTTTTAGGCAGTAGAAATTGCTTCATAATTGTCTGAGGTTGAAGTTTGAGGGAAAAGTTCAGCTTTCATAGTTTCTTCTAACTAAAGGATCGAAAGAAGAAAAAATTAAAGTTAAAATTTTCTGCAAAATGCAGAAATTACGTGAGGAAGAGGAACCAGAAAGATTATTGTATTATCTGCGAAGCAAAGTGCTTTATGTATTTCGGAGAAGAGATTTTGCATGGATTCGGAAAAAAATATAAGTGCGTGAGTTTCTGGAGATCGAATATGAGAGTAATCCCTGTGGACAGCTTCCCTGAGGCAAATAGTACGAGAACAAGTAAAATCAAATCAAGGTTTGCTAGGTTTATTTGAAGAGAAAGAATATGGAATGTATTCCTCCCTTCCAGAGAGAATCACCTAAGTGATTTTCTTTGCACCTTCCGAGAAACCTCTGCCACAAGAGCAGTGATCATTCAATGGAAAATCAGAGAAGTACAACCTCGAGGTAGATTAGTTATTGGACTCAAAGTTCCAGAAAGCCTTCACGTCGCAGGCGTGAGGCATTCTTGCGCAAGACTTGACGAGACAGACAAGATAGAGATAGGAAGATGATCGGATGAACTCAGAGAAGTAAACAGTTTAAGAGTGCAAGGAGAATTATAATGAGTTAAGAAACCGTCTATTATGTTGAGTTCAATACCAAGACATCACTGTTACGGGTAGAGAGTTGCACCAACTGCTCTAGGTTGCTATAGAAAGAAAAGTGGTAAACGAGTTCAACGGCTGGATCAAGAAAAGTGGATGAGTCATTGTCGGTGGTGAACATTAAAATCATCTAAAATTATCATTTCAGAGAAAGGAGAAGATGCAAGAATGTATTCTTCTTTGAAATTAAGAGTGTCAAAGAGGTTTTTATAATCAGTCGAGAAAGAAGATAAATAGACAGAATAAAGAATTTATTTGCAAGTTGCTGCTGAGTTTAAGATATAGAGTACAGAATTCAGAATACTCCAAATTAGATACACCAGTACAGACAATATCGTTGGGAACAAATGAGTAACATCTGCCTTTGGCTGAAAATTGAGATCAGAGATAGTATTAGGAAACTGAGATGGTTTGCTGTGAGAGTAATCAATCACCTGAGTTTTAATTTTATTAAAGAGATGAGGTCTGGAAGAAGAGAGGTGCTCTTCGACCATGTGAAAATGAGGAAAAAGACACCGAATGTTGCAGATATTAACGAAAGTAGAAGACCACGTACCAAGGATATGTATATATATATATATATATATATATATATATATATATATATATATATATATATATATATATATATATATATATATATATATATATATATATATATATATATATATATATATATATATATATATATATATATATATATATATATATATATATATATATATATATATATATATTAGCGGCTCTTAATTTTCATTTAAAACAATTGCTGCTCTCAAGAACCCAACCCCAATTTTTGTTCCAACTAGATAGAAAACTTCTCTGTACAAAAATTTCGGCATTTTTGGAATTACTTTAAGAGGACCCTAAGGGCCCCAAAGTTCCGTTCTTCACATATTAATTATTATATTTTTTTAACACCTTTATTACATTATGAAACTGTTATATGTCAGGCTAATGATACTTAGTAATTGAAATATATATTTATTACTTAAAAATATTGCTCAAATGATTGTTTATTTGAAACATAGATTATCGAAGGTATTTGGATTTCACTTCTTCAGTGTATTAGTTTAAGTAGATTTTGGATTCTGTTTTCTGTATTCACTAACAATCTGAACTATGTATTGTTTATCTGTTTTGTCTTTTCCTAAAAGGTTCTGGTATTCTTGAATTAACTTATTTCCTCACTCAGCTACATTGTTAACCAGTGCAATGCATTCCAATAGTTCCATCACAAGTTGGAAGTTCTCATCCTCTTTACAAGTAGACGAGTTGTTGTTCAGAAAATTTGTATTAATGTAGGAAGTTGCATTCCTGAAATCCTTTCGTAAATGCAACAATTTTACAACCTTGATAACATTCCATGGAATCAATTGTATTAAAGTATGAAATATCTTTTGATTTTAAACCATGGAGGTCTTCCTTTTTAACAATGTATCTTTTAATTAGGTTATCGTCTTCTGTCTTCATTTTAGCAGCCATTTTTTAATTAACGTCTAGTGGAACATCTACATAAAAATTGCGAAAGCTGCAGTTTCTGGTGCCAGGTACCATAAATTGTTTTCTAATTTCTTCACGGCAGCGTCACTAATATCTACATCAAATTCATTACGCTCAATTATGTTCAGCAGAAAACTGAAATCGAGATATGGTTCTTAATTAACGACCAATGGTGCTAAAACCAAGATTGTAAATAAAATCTGATAAGAAAGGCCTATTTTTCCTTTTGAATATTGAATATGGTCAGGTTGAATTGATCCTGGAATAAATGTATTTTAAAGGCGTAAATAGCCTTTGCCATCCACCGAGCGTGCCTCACACTGCCCACATCGGGGGCTGCCTCCAAGGAAGGTCAAGGCTAATTCTAATAATTCCCGATAATTATCTCGGTACTGTTTCAGCAGTAACTGATCTTCAGGAAATTCCATCATATTATCACGGACATCCTCGGTGACAACGTCTACTCCACTACAAAATATAAATCTTTTCAAGATATTTACACCTGGTCCAGGTGTTACTCCCATTACTGTATCAAAAACACTTTTTAAGACTATATCGAAGATGTGATTTCTACACTGAAGATAAAGAAAATCATGTTCAGGCATTTTTTCAATGTTTGTACAAGCACCATTTATTCTTCCGGTGTTGTTAGCGGTTGTATCGAAACACAATTATTCTATCTTTTCTTCCATGTCCCAATTTGCACTGCTCGAAAAGCTACTATAGCTTGATCTTCTCCAGTAACTGCAGGAATTTCAGGTATACCTAATAATTGTTCTTTGCCCTGAAACGTAACTTTATTATTGGTAGTCGATCAGTTTCCTCCGCACCACAAAAAACCGTAAGAATCTTGCAATCCCAGTGTAAGTATTGAAATCCGCTAGATTAAATTCCTTTAATTTCCTCTTGCCTCTGTTTCCTGAATTCCTTTTGTCTATATTGAATGATGGGCAATTAATAATTAAGTTTAATGTATCAATACTTGAAAGCTTCTGCTGCCAGCTATTAACAAGTGATTGCATAAGAATTAACATATTTTAAATAAATATATTTATTAAGTTACTATATATATATTATATATATATATATATATATATATATATATATATATATATATATATATATATATATATATATATATATATATATATATATATATATATATATATATATATATATATATATATATATATATATATATATATATGAGTGCCCTTTCTCTGTCCAGAATTGGTATGTCAATCTTGCAAACTCACTGCAACCTAAACGACCTCACGCACTTTTCTAAGGTTACTTTTTTATTATTTTAATTTTTTGCAATGTTGCAAACCCATACATACTCTTCTCGACTTTTTTAGGGGGTTAAACCCCACCCCAAGGGGTTTAAAAACCCTTTGTAAATCTTTCTCCATCTAGGGGATATGATGCGTAGTCAGTAAATATATATTTTCAACCTCTTCTCTGACTTTTTTAAGAGTTTAATACTATACCGGAGAGATGTTCTCAAACTGAGATAAACACCTTCTTCCTAACTCATCTTCTTAATCATCCCCAAAAATGGAACCATACAGTCTCCACCAGCACTCAATTGTTTGCTTTCGTTGATCCCTGAAAAATTCTTGAAGGAATAACCCCACTTCACCCGTTTTGAGAATCTCAATCCCTTCTCATCCCCCCACCACCAAAAGGTGGTGACGTAGCCCGTGCACCCCATTTTTACAACCTCTTTCTTAATTCTGTTATGATCATTTACCGATATTCAAGCTTCTTTCTGTGACTCCAAAGGTTATATGAAATCTCTTAAGATTTCAGTTTTTCTGACTCAATTTTCTAAAGGGTTTTGGATGGAAGAGATTTCTTTTTCTAAGTGGGGTTTCTGGAGGTTAGAGACCTCCCCTGTTCCTTCCTGACGGGTTTCCTTGAAGTGCAAAGAAGCAGGATATGAAGAAGCCCCTTCCTTTTTTGTGTGTCTGGAAGAATAAAACCTTCTCTTTTGAGTGTAAGATACATGGAACTTTTTGTCAACATGACAGAGAGAGATGGAGCCTTCTTATCTGAATGGCCGGAGGCCTTCAAGAACAATTAACATTTCTTTTGGAAGTGAAGGCATCGTATCTCAATCCTGAATATTCCTTTTTTGTTTTTTCTTCTATACCCTAATTTATTCACGTGGTTTTCATCTCGGCTATTTCGAATTTTGGACCACGATTTGTTTATTATTTTTCGTCATGAATATCTTTTGGTCACCGTGACTTCAAACACTATCTCCAACAAAAAACATAATGTAATACATTCCCAGCCAAAATAGTATTTCAAATGGAAATAATCGCTACATGTCATCAAAAAACCAGACTTTAAATTTGGCTTCAGAAGGACTCAAACATCTGACCTTAGGAAGTGCAGGACGTTTCTTTATACATCCAACCAAATGAGCTTTCTAAAGTAAAGAGGAAAATTATCCACTTAGATAAAGGAAATAAATTTTTAAAACTTTTAAATTTTCATTTCATCCAGCATTTATTTATTCAATTTTAAACCATTTTACATCCTTCTCTTTTGCATTTTATTTCACTTTGTATACATTTTATTATTCCTCATTATTTAGCATATTTTAAAATATAATTCATTTTCTTCAAACAAGTTATAACAAAAATAATTCATTATTTTTCTTTTCTACTCATATTTCATAATTTTTTTTACTGTCATACATAATTTCTTACTTAAATATACATAGAGTTCACACACAACCAAATAAATCCACATGTACTCATACATACATGCATACATACATACATACATACATACATACATACATAGATACATACATACATACATATATATATACATGAATACACTTTTAATATATATATATATATATATATATATATATATATATATATATATATATATATATATATATATATATATATATATATATATATATATATATATATATATATATATATATATATATATATATATATATATATCTTCTGACGCTCAACTTCTGTTATGACTTCCTCTAAAGCCAAAATCTTCGCACAAACTTTTGCTTTTAACTCTACATTAGACAATTCCGGAGCTGTTCTTCCTCCTTCAATCCCCTTCAACTCATTTATGTCTAAAAGTGCAATTTCTTCTAACCACGTAATTTCTGCTCCTCTGAACTTAACACAAAGAAGGAGTACGGTCTTAATGGTATCACTCCTGTGGTTCTCAAAACTTGTGTGCTTCCGAACTTGCACCCTGCCTTGGTAAACTATTTCGTCTATGTCTTTCTACTTCAACCTTCCCTTCTTGCTGGAAACGTGCCCTTATTCAGCCTGTGCCGAAGAAGAGGGAATCCCTCTCAGCCATCTAACTAACGTCCCATTTCTTTAACCTCCGTTCTTTCAAAATTATATATAGTATATATATAATATATATATATATATATATATATATATATATATATATATATATATATATATATATATATATATAATATATATATATATATATATATAATATATATAATATTATATATATATATATATATATATATATATATATATATATATATATATATATATATATATATATATATATATATATATATATATATATATATATATATATATATATATATATATATATATATATATAATATCTCAAAAAATCATCTTACCAAAGGATTTAGAAATGAGATAAGATATGATCCCGTCTGGCCAAAGTTTAAGAAGGTCTTTTACAGCATTTCTTGGACTACCACGAGAATTTTTACCTGTATGAATATATATATATATATATATATATATATATATATATATATATATATATATATATATATATATATATATATATATATTACCTTTCATGGGCAAAGTCCAGAGGCATACTAAAATTTCTACCAGAGTTACTGCAAAAATCAGAAATCTTGTCAATTTAAAGGCTGACAATTCCAGATACAAGGTGTTCAAAGGTCAGTAAATCAAAGGAAGTTGGTAAAATAGATGAAAGGAGTGTGTTACAGACTTTACCAGAAGAGCACGTGTAAGATTGAGTATAGCGATTAAGTTTCGGGTCTTAAGTTTTGGACATATATTGGATGAGACAGTGTTGAAAGTATTGTTGTCCCATGAGCCCTTTTCATTTGAGGAGGTATTCGACGGGAGAGTTCAGGAGGGCAGTGTCCATTTCAATAGCGAAATTATAGAAAGAGTGGACGCAACAATTCGAATGGGCAAAAAGAGGCTGGAGAGAATTTGTGAGAGCAGAAGATTTAATATGAAGAAAAGCCCTCGTCTCCATCTTTTCAAGGAGAGCTGTATGAGTGGAACCTTCCCAGATATGAAATGCATATTCCATGCAGAGACGGACAACACACCAATGAAGAAGCAAGCAACTGAGGTTGTGTGAAGAAATACTGGGATAGGACAAATCCTTGTGGAACCCCACTATTATTAGATTTATAGGATGAACAGTGGGTGTCTACAGCAGCTACTATAGAACGACCTGGACCGAAGTCAGAGAGAAAGAGAGATGAGTAGTTTTCAAAAGATGGAATTTTGGATATCAAAGCTTTGTTTCAGACTCTATTGAATGCTTTTGGTTTTCCCAATGGAGAGAGCAAAATGTTCACCGTAATGGGGAAGAGCGGTAGAACAAGTGTCAGAGAGAAGAGAGAGATCACCAGTAGATGTTTATTTTGCAAAAGCCATTCTTGCCCATCAGAGATAAGATTAAGAGGATTGCAATGTTTCCAAATCTACCTGTTAAGGATAGATTCGAAAATTTTAGAAAGAACGGAAGTTAAAGAAATGGAACGGTTAGTTGGAGGGTTTAGTGGGGCCCACATTTTTTGACACAGGTTGTTTACAACAAGAAGAGAAGGTTGAAGTAGAAAGACAAAGACGAGATAGTTCACCAATGCTTGGTGCAAGCTCAGAAGCACAAATTTTGAAAACCTCTGTAGGAATAGCATCAGGACCGTACGCCTTCTTATTGTTAAGCTCAGAGAGAACAGAATTGTCATATTTAGAAGAATTTTACAGTTTTAGATAAATAAGTTAGAAGGGGTTTAAAGAGTAGTAACAGCACCTAAATTGTGTAATGTTGAATTAGAGGCAAGGGTTTGAACGAAGAATTCAGTTCAAGAGGAAGACAAAACGGCAGTTGTACCGTCAGAAGACACTAAATTAAAAAAGAGGAAGAAGGGAAGTTAGAGTTGATATTTTTAACAAAATATCAGAAAGGGCGTGAAGAAGATCCTAAAGATTACTGCATTTTCTAAGAAGAAATTAGTTCTTACTGTTTCGGAGAATAGATTTTGCACGATTCTAGGATTAAATATAAGTTGCATGAGTCTCTGGAGAATGAAGACAACGGTAATCCCTGAAAGCAGAATTCTTGCGGTGGATAGCAAGAGGACTAACAGAATTAAACCAAGGTTTGTATGGTTTAGTAGAAATGTAAAAATATTGAATGAAAGCTTTCATGCCCGAAAGAATCACCTCGGTTATACGCTCTGCATATTCCGAGGGACTCCTCTCTCAGAAACAGAAATCCTTACATGGGAAATCAAAAAACTACAACCGCAAGTCAGATCAGTCTCCTTGCTGAAGGCGGGACCGCTTCTAGCGGAAGACTTCAAGAGACAAAACAAGATACTAAGATAAGGTGATCGAAGTGAACCCTTGGGAAGAAAGAGTTTGACAATGTATGGAGTAGAATAAGAAGTTAGGAAAAGATCAAATATGTTGAGTTCATCACTAAGGTGGTCAGGGATACGTGTCGTGAGATGCATCAACTTCTCGAAGTTTTTCTGGATAAAAAAATGGTACGTGAGTTCACCAGCTGGATCATGGGAACTTGATAAAAGCTATTTGCGGTAGTGAACATTGAAATCACCTATAATGATGATTTCAGAGTAAGGAGAGGAAGAAAGAATGTGTTCTATTTTGGATTTAAGAGAGTTGAAAAATTTTTTTTATAGTCTGTAGAGATAGGAGAAAAGGAGACAAAAAAAATAATTTTGTTGTAGAGTTGTAAGAAAGTAGAGCATACAGAAGACTCCAAATTAGATGTAAGAGAGCAAACAACATCTTTCAGCACATATGCGCAACTTCCGACTTTGGCTGAAAATTTAGAATAAAGACAGTAGAATGAAACAGGGTAGTTTTTGCTGCTAGAGCATTCCGACACCCGAGTTTTAATTAAGAACGTGATGTGAGGTCTATAATTGAAGAGGTGGTGTTCAACAAAGTGGAAATCAAACAAAAGACCGCGAATGTTGCAGAAGTTAATGAAAAAAGACCGCGAACCAGGGCAAGATGACATCAAGGTCTTGGTTGCATCAACTCCATCACCGGAGGCCATTAACTCCCAATTGGTGAAGTGAAAAGGGGTGGATTAATTTCTTTATTTGGAAACCCCACATCTAAGCTTTTCCGAGGCAGCTTTATGTTTTGCCATCTTGAATTATTTTAATAGATAATGTAAATGCAAACGCTTGAAAATTTGCAGGGTACGTGTAAAGGAGGGGAAGATTTTTGAGCATAGACAAACCAATATGAGTCAAGGGTACACTAGAGACACTCTGAGAAGATGAATCGAGAAAAGGGACGAATTAACACGTTGAGTGCCATCTGACGCACCGGTGGTCATAAGGAGCAAAAAAAAAAAAAAAAAAAAACTTCATCCGATTCTCCTGAAAATTTCAATACAGATAGCTTTTTTCCCGACGAAAAAACTCCATTCCTAACGTTTTTGCGAGAGAGTTAAAGTTTAGAAGTTATTTCAGAAATTTTAGGAATGTTTAAATCTACGGTGAGGCCACATAAAAAAATTTTTGGTTTCAAATTTAGAGTGTGTTCCTAAGACTATTGGCTACAAAATTTTATTATAAAGTTTTGCTGTCAGATGTACAGAAAAATTTTTATTACCCCAATACTGACCAACTATCGAAAGTCAAAAATTGTTAAAAAAAAAATTTCCAACTTTTTTAAAAAAAATTTTTTTAAAAAAAAAACTACAATGATTAGATAGTTCAATTTTTGTGAGTTTATAGTGAATTGATAGGGCTAAAAATTCTTTTCAATATATTATTCGATTTGATTCGGTATTTTTGAGATATAGCTATTCAAATGAGGTCCATTTTTGTGCCAATTTTCAAAAATTTTAAACGTTTGAGAAACTATATCTTTCTTCAAACAAATATTATTTTATAATGTTATAAACGTAAGTTATAGACCTATCCCTCTTCTAAACAATATATAAAATAAAAAAAAATTGTTCGAGGCATTTTTTTTTTTTTTTTTTTTTTTTTTTTTTTTTTTTTTTTTTTTTTTTTTCAAAAAAATTGAGTGCCTATTACTTTTTTCTAGACGTGATATCAAAAATCTCTTTGTACAGCATCCATAAATTGGGGCTAAGATTGTTCAGTTAAAATTTCAGGGCATGTGGACCAGTGGTTTGACCCCACTATTTTTTTTTTTTTTTTAACTTTTGACCCCAAATAACTTCTAAACGGTTAATCACTCGTAAAAACGTTAGAAATGGACTATTTTCGTCGGGAAAAAAGCTATATATACTGAAAATTTCAGCTCAATCGGTTAAAAAATAAAAAAAAATTTAAAAATGGGCTCAGCCCCATTTTCTGGCAGTCAACGTGTCAAAGGACAACGGAGTGAAACGAATTGGTGTAGCCCACCCTATCACTCCGAGTCTTAAGCTCACTTGTAGGGTACTTTCATCGCTTGGAACTTCGATTATTATTATTATTATTATTATTATTATTATTATTATTATTATTATTATTATTATTATTATGTTATTATATTATTATATATATATATATATATATATATAATATATATATATATATATATATATTATATATATATATATATATATATATATATATATATATATATATATATATAACAATCGGCTCCATTTCAGCATCACCCACCTCATCTCGAAGCATATATACATTAAAAAATGAAATTCTGATTGAATAAATTAGCCTCTCATTAACCAACCAATCAAGCACTTTAATATTATAGGAGGAACATAGATTTAGGGTGGGGTAGGAAAGTGGGAGTAGTATACCCCTATAATTTTCGAGTAATATATATATAGGTATATATATATATATATATATATATATATATATATATATATATTATATAATATATATATATATATATATATATATATATATATATATATATATATATATATATATATATATATATATATATATATATATATAGGGAGGTCTCGATCTTGGAAGGGGTGCCAGTTCCACTTCTGGTTCCTATGCTCTTTCCTGAATGTAATTTGAGAGAAACTGAGGGCAAATGAAACCACGCACATTCCTGAGGTATTTTTAATCCTGATTATCCGGATAATCTCCTTTATCTGTTACTTTTGACACCAAATTATTTATGTCAATCACTTTAATCCCTTAGTCTCCTTCCCTTTTTAACTTTTTTAACCCTTTATTCCTTTAAGCCCCATTCTTTTTTCTTTGTAAGTATCGCCAGGAACTAGCCATTCCTTATTTGAGTCTCATGTCACTCTAGAGTTATTGTCCGAGCCTAAATCATGCTCACTCTGGAGTGTTTTTCTATCAATATCTAACACGTGGCACCCTTGGTTATACCACGCCCATTTGGTATGAAGGGAGTGCTAGTGTCTGTGAGAGTTGTCACTGAAGGTAAAGTCTACATTGGGAGGGCATAGGTGATTAAGTCACCCGGGTGCACATGTGAACAGGCCTCCATACATCTGACATTGTGACGTTATGGCATTTTGTCTTCGTGGGATTAAAACGTCATCAGTCAGAGATTTTGGATTTGGTTTCCACCATCTTGGATTTTATTCCTTCGTCTTCGATTTGGTTTCCGCCATTTTGGAATTCATTTTACGGTTTTTTCATTTATAGATTTCTTCTTGTTCACATGGTTTTCGATATCTTGAATTTGATTTTGAAATTTCTCCACCATTTAAATAGACCGAAGCTCCATCTTTTGAGTGAAAATCAAATTTAACCCAATATCTCCAATCATGAATACGAACTCTTAAAACTTTCTTAATCAAAATACCGGAATTCGAAACTTCAACCTTCTGATTTGAAATCCATCACGTTACCACTGCACCAAAATGGATCGTACCTCAGAAATTACAATATGACCTATTCATGCGCAACGTTTTCCCTTCTTCTTCTGACTTTGGAACTGCTATTTCTTAGGTGATTATATAATCGTCCATTGTTGTGTAATAATAATTATATAATCATTGATATTACGAAATAACTTTGCATAGCAAATTATGTAATCATTACCCAATAATTGCACTTCTTCATTATAACGAATTGTTACATAATCACACTTACGTCATAGATTATGTCGAATTAATTATTACAAAATATAATACGCTTACGTCATCGACAGTATCATTACGTAACATACAATCATTAATATGGCGTCACTTGTGTGTGCGCACACACACGTTCACACCTGCAAACACAAGTACACCTGACCCTTGACGTCATGGCACTAGGTTATCATGAGAATATGACGACATCCATCAGCCAACTTGGATTTCTTATCATTTGGTTTTCAACTCCACTCCGTAGATTTTTCTCGAGAGTTTCCACCATCTTGAATTTCTTTCAGTTGTCATGGATTTGGTTTCGGCCATTTTGGATTTTGGCCTGCCATCTTGGGTTTGGATTTGGTTTCCTTCCATCTTGTTTTTCTGTCAGTCATCAAGGATATCATTTCCTCTATCTTATTTTCATGTTCGCGTGGTTTCAACCATCTTGGATTTGTCCGACGCTACCTTGGCTTTCTGATAACATGGTTTTCATTTCCGTAGACTTTCTCATAATCAAGCGTTTAAGCTATCTTGATTTTTCTTGATCACATTGTTTCCGCTATCTTGGATCTGTTTTTGGAATTTTTCCAGCAATTTTTGTGAACGTAGCGTCATCAATTGAATGAAAATAGAATTTCCTCTAATATTCAGGAAAGGATATGAACTTAAAACTTTTGTAAGAGCAGGATTCGAAACCTCACCTTCCGATTTGGAATCCCATATCACGTTATTAATTATTAATTTACACTTACCTCATCGACTATTTCGAATGTTTGCTTACATAATAATCAAATTATCACTGTTATTACGTAATATTTTACATAAAAATATGTAGTTGCTCTAATCAAACAAAATATCAACCGTCGTCTTCTTCTCAGAGGCATACGAAACACACACATATACAAAAGTACATACAAAACCTCATAATTACATCTATAATGTCACTGTGTTTCCCACATTCTTGACATTGTCATGGAAACAAACTCTAACCATTATCCTGATCGCAGATTTTGAAATTTTTTCTACTTCTTCCGTCATACACATATTGTGTCACAGAATAAGATATTACTCTTTCGAATTATTTCGTGTGAATTATTAATTTTCCTCTTATGTTCATAGCTACGTCCTCGAATATATCGTATGAATTCTTAATATATCGAATTTTTTAAGGTCACCACTATTAATTCTTATGATATCATACCTTTTCTTTGAAAGCTTTGCTAACATGTCTTGTCTGACTCTTATTGGATTTCTGTTACACACGGATTTCATCACCATAGATTTTCTCTTGACCTCGTAGTTTCACCCAATCACTTTCCAATTCTTGATATTTCTTGTTTATGACACACAAATTTACATATTTTTATTTACTTTAGCTCAGCATAACCAAAGTTCTAAAGGTAGCACTGTGACTATGACGTTAAAATCAAGTTGTTGATGTTTGCATCGTTGTCAATCAATTTCTGATATTTCACGTTTATGACTCACTTCATTTATATTTACCATATAAGATAACCACGAGTTTATATTTCCTGAACAGTTTGTTTCATATCCCTAAGGTCATTCTATAACAATATTTTTTGTATTTATAAGTAAAAAATTCTTATTACATAATAAATTATTACTTTAATATGATTTATATATGCCATGAAATGATTACCTAATTTTACACCATATATTTTTCATCTCATGGCTCTATTTCTTTAGTAGTACCATGATGTAATATATATGTTCTTGGATATTCTTCTCGTTTTCTTCAAACTAATTTTTTAAACTTATTCCATATTATATTTTCTATGTTTCTTCTCGAGCAACGACTTTTTAAAAATTATTTAAAACTTATTTCAAATTCTATTTTTTGCTCTTTTTTTCCAGCGATGATTTTAAAAACTTATTATGAACTTATTTAATATTTCCTTTTTGCATATTTCTTTCAAGTTATAATTTTAAAAAAAAATTTCTTGAACATTAATAATAAATTATTTTCTATTTATTTAAAAATTGTAAAAAAACTGTAAAACAATTTTATTTATGGAAAATTTTATCGTTATTTAGGGTTTAATACACTTAAGCAAACATGTACGACGCAACATAGCACGCACCTCATACACTAACACTAAGAAATATTTAGTTACATAAACAAGCATACATACTTTCATGCAAACAATCTCAACTTAGTTTATAGAAAATCGTATTCATATGTACACCAACATCAACAAACACATAGATTCAACATAAATACACACACTCATGAGTAAATACATTTACTCTCGTTTGAATTCATATGTAAACGTATATATCCGCATATATACAAACATACAAATAATCACAGTTACACGCACAAACACCACCATTTAAGCTCATACATTCAGATGAATAAGCATATACACGCACTTATTTCTCAATACTTAAATATTATGATGATGCTGCTTCTCTCTCTTTCTCTCTTCTCACACACACACACATTTCATCATGTCTTCTCTCTCCATCTTTGTGAACTCATTCCGTATTTTATTAAAGTTATGTCATTAAGATTATTCGAAGAACTATTTTCCATTGAACAACACCTTCCCCAAAGTAATTTCTAAGTTTCAAATCAACTCTTTCTACATGGAAGTCCTTCCCCCAATCCCTCTCTTTTGAATTTACCAACCTTTTACTTACACTCAAATCCATTTTGTTCATACTCTCTCATATTTCATAATCTTATAGTCCATTTCAAAGTTGATGTAAAAATAATTTATAACCACTGAAGCTCTATATTATTCTCACACAACATATATTTTTCTTTTACCTGATCGACATGCAAAGCACAGAGATGGAGAATCAGGTGTATATGTCGTACGTTTACACCATCACTGTGCAAAAAATCCTTCATCTTGCATACATAAGCTTTCATATTGGCTGTTCTTACAATTATGTACCTTAATTAAACTCTGTGAAGTTATCCACCAACCATTATGGCTCTTTTTGCCCGCGTGGTTTTTCAATATTTCTTTCAAGCTAAGGCTTTTTAAAATTTTATTTTCATTTTTTTTAAATATTTTTTTTTATAACTCAGAAATCGTTAAAATTTTATTTTTAGTTTAAAATTTATTTAAAATTTTATTGTTTAGCATTCGTTTTTCCCTAGGACATATAAATCATATATTTATTTCTTCATATATTATAATGCTCTTGTGAACACATACATACACATACACACTTATCTCTAAATTTGGGATATTATGACCCTAGACTATCATGACACTAATCCACCATCCTGGATTTCTGTCAACGTGGTTTCCCGCATTTTGGATTTTGTTCCAGCAATCTTCAAAATCTTTTCTCGAGGTTTTCATCATCGTAGATTTTCTAGTGACCACATAGGTTCACAAATATAATTTCTGATAATGTGGTTTTCAGTATCATTAATTTTTTCTTTAAAACATAAAAAAATATTGTCAATGTGAAATATTCTCCTTTTTCTTCACACAATTATCAAGAATATTACTTCAAATTAGTTTATTCTCCCTGCTTTATCCCATACAAACAGAAGTAAACATATCTCTTCGAGAAAGTATTTCAACAGTAAGGCAACATATTTAAGTATTTCTGTATTTCTGCTATTGCTTCCCTAATATAACTGATTTTCAAGTTTTTTTTAATATCTTACTACTACTCACGAGACTGTCACTTCTTCTCATCCAAATGCTGAAGTCCTCTATTTAGGGGATTTCAGAGTACACCACACTGAGTGGTTGGGTTCCTCTCATGCTGATACACGTGTGAGGGAGGCCAAATCATTCAGCATTCTTAACGATCTAGAGCAGTTGATTAGGGAACCCACACACATTCCAGATCGTACTAACCAATTCTTGAATACACTTGATTTATGCTTCACCACTACTCCTTCTAGTTATAAATACACCATTTTCCCTCCAATTGGTAACTCTGACCATAATCTTATAGCTCTTAGTTATAATGCTTTCTCTCCAACAGCTACACCATGCACTAAACCGTACTTTCTGGACTTTAATCGGGCTAATTGGGGGCATTGCGCCGCTTCTTTGCTAACTATCATTGGAGTGAATCTTGCTTTGTCTCGGGGGACGCTTCTGTCTCTGATGAAAAGGTAGGAGCCGTGATCCTTGATGGGATGGGCAGATTCATTCCATCTTCAACCAAATCTTTTTCTCCTCAAAATTTCTGGCCTCTTGTCAAAAAATATCTCTAACAACTTCTGCAAATCTGCCTTTCCTCCTCTTATTCTTTCTGATGGTTCTGTTGCAAATACTCTCTCTGAAAAGGCTAATCCCTTCGGCCTCCTTTTCTCATCTAATTCCACCCTGCTCGATTATGGTATCTCTCCTCCTACTCCTTATTCTCTCAGGTATTCCATGTCTCTATCTGTAATTACTCATGATCGGGTGCATGGGATCCTGAAATCTATGAACGTCAGGAAGGCCAGTAGCCCAGATGGCATTTCCCCTCTTGTTCTAAGGGAGTGTGCTTCCGAGTTAGCTCCTGTCCTCGTTCAGTTCTACTCTTTATGACTTAATACTAATACTTTTCCTCAATACTGAAAGCACGCATTTGTTCAGCCGATCTCGAAAAAAATGTACCCGCTCTGACCGTTCTAACTATCGACCTATAGCTCTCACTTGTGTTCTGTCTAAAATTTTCGAAACTCTCCTCAACTCTCATTTCTTGGATCACCAGAATGGCTTTCGACCCTCGAGGTCAACTGGTGACATACTCTCCTATCTTACTGATCTATGGTCTTATGCCCTTAGGGACTTCGGGGAGTCTTGTGTGGTGACGCTTGACATATCCAAGATTTTTGACTCGGTATGGGATGCGTCGCTACTCTCCAATGCTCCCTTCCTTTGGGTTTCCTCCTTCTCTTTGCTTACTATTGTCTAGTTTTCACTCAGATCATTCCATTACGGCACTTGTAGATGAAGCGACCTCTTCCTCCTTTTCTGTCAACTGTGGTGTTCCTCAAGGTTCAGTTTTATCTCCAACTTTATTCTTACTTTTCATTAACGATCTTCTCAACTGCACTTCTAGCTCTGTTCACTCTTATGCTGATGAAACAACTCTACATTATTCTACTCATTTCAAATCTGCTCCCTCTTTGGCTTCTAGAGTTGCTTCTCGTATTCAACTTTCCGATTCTGTTCTTGCCGATCTGGATGGGATTTCCCGGTGGGGTCATAGCAACCTTGTGAAATTCAACTCTTTAAAAACTCAACTTCTTCAAATCTCCCTCTCAAAAACACCTCCTAACTTTTCTATCCTCTTCAATGGCTCTCCCGTCTCACCTGTAAATAACATTAACATTCTTGGTCTAAACATAAACAACAAACTGTCTTGGAAACCGCATATCACAATGGTTGCTAAAGCGGCCTCTAAGAAGCTGGGAATTCTATTCAGATTGCGAGAATTTTTTTTCTGAGCAGTTACTCCAAATATATAAGGGTCTTATTCGTCCTTGTATGGAGTGCTGTTCTCACATTTGGGGGGGCGGCTTCGGCTTCTCCTCTCTTCTGGATAGGGTTGAGTCAAAAGCTAAAAGATTAATAAAATAGTCCCCTACTTTCAAACTCTCTTGTCCCTCTGTCACTGCGACGTGAAGTTGGCGCGCTATCTCTTTTCTACAGGTAATTCATTGGCAGGTGCTCTGGGGAATTGGCCTCTCGCATTCCTCCACCGTTGCGTCGTCTTCGTTGCACAAGGGGTGCCCTGCTTTCGCACCAATTTTGTGTGGACGTAGGAAATCCCAGGCTAGCCCGTTGTGGTACCTTCTTCTTTCCAGCCACCTCTATTCTGTGGAATTCTCTACCAACATCTATTTTTCCTTCTGTATTTAATCTTCCACTCTTCAAGGATTCCGTCTGCGCCAGCCTGAGAGCTGTTCGTTATGTGTGTTTGGATGAGATTTTGTACCTGTGTGCGTGCCCCCTCCTTGAAAAGGGCTCTGCCCGTGAGCGGTGGCGTTCTGAAAAAAAGCATATTTACACTCGTAGGACTTAGACACGTACGTCAATGTCATCATCGATTCAGTCATTCAAAAGTTTTAAGACATGCTCACAAAAAAAAATAGAAGAGCAGGACATTAAACAACCTCAAGAAAGAGCATGGAGGGACAATTTCCACTCATTTCTCTCAATCTCTCTCATTTACCCCTTCAAAAACCTAGAAAACCGTCAAGAAAGAACAAGAAGTTGGCACAGACACGGACCGATATTGGATCTTGGGATCATAGGGATCAGAGATATTTCACGCATGACTCTGTTAAAGGAAAAGTACAGGGAGTCTGGGTTGTTTGTGCAAAAGATGAGGGATAATGTGAATACGCTAGAGAAGTTGCAAGAATCTACTGGTTTTGATTAGGAAGGGAATTGCGCTCTGTGCACCACCTCGTCCCTACCCAACCCACTGAAAGTGCTAATCTCCCTCTGATCCCTCGCACGTAGATTCTTGCACCGCACTAGCGTTATTCGCATCATCCCATCCTTAGTACGGTCACCCTTTGTCTCGCAGATCCTTCACATGGCAGAACATTGAGTGAAAAGCCCTGAGCCCCCCCGATACATCATCTCGAACCAATAACGATCCGTGTCTGGGCCAACTTCACGTTCTTTCTTGATGATTTTCGAGTTTTTTGAAAGGGTAAATGAGAAAGATTGAAAGAAATGCCTCTCCATTCTCTTTCTTTGGGTTTTTTATTGTCTTACTCTGCTATTTTTCTGTGAGCATGTCTAAAAACTTCTGTATGACGAATCGATGATAATATCGACGTACGTGTCTAAGTCCTTCGCGTGAGAAATATTCTAAATATGTTACCCTACTGATGAAATTAGTTCTCGAAGAGAAATGTCTACTTTGTTTGTATGAGATAAAGTATGGTGAATAAACTAACTTGAAGTAATTCTCATAACACTTGTGTGAAAAAGAGGTGGAACTGACTCTGGTAGTATATTTTTATGTCTGAAAGGAAAAATTCATGATGGTGGAAATCACATGATCAGAAATTATATTTGTGAACCTACGTGGTCAACATAAAATCTACGGTGATTAAAACCTCGTGTAAAGATTTCAAAGATGGCAGCAAACCAAATCCAAAATGGCGGAAATCACGTTAACAGAAATCCAGGATGGTGGATGTATATCCTCATAGTGTCATGAAAGTCTAGGGTCATGATATCACAGATTTAGGGATAAGTATGTGTGTACGAATGCGTTCACAAGAGCATTCTAATATATTTGGAAATATATGATTTATGTCTTAGTGAAAATCAAATGCTAAGAGCATTAAATTTTTTTTTTAAATAACATAAAAAGAAAAGCAATAAAATTTTAAAGATTTCTGAGTTATAAAGAAACAAAAAAAAAGTTATAAAAAAATGAAAATAAAATTTTAAAAAGCCTTAGCTTGAAAGAAATATTGAAAATGGGATATGAAATAGTAAGAAAAATAGTTAAAATTTAAGGAGCTGTTCCATCAGTAGAGAATCGGACATCACAAACATGAAATATGATGTATTGAAAGGCTTGAATTCTAACTTATAATGTGATGAAGTGAATAAATGCATGTAAATGAAATGCTTCATAAACAGGATAATATAAAGAATTGGTATAAGTTGGTGACGTCATAATTCAGTAAAAATAAATATTAATTTGGGAGTGTTTTAAAAATATGTCATTATTTCGGTGATGTAGTTTTTATTCCTTGGTAGAAAAGAATTTCTTGTTCATGCATAAATAATTCCTGACGACTGTATTATACTACGATACTCATGAGAAAAATGTTTCCCGTACAATGAAAAGACTTGTAAGTAAAAGGAGTAATATATTAAATAAATGATATATGAGGTGAATCTATTTATTTTTTTTTATGTCTCCTCTGGTGGGCAAAGACCAGAGGCCTACCAATATCCAACAGAGTTGGGAAGTATTCTGAATCAGGTCGCTAATGGCCGACGTGACCCGATACACGGCGTTTAAAGGTGTGCAAGTCAAAGGAAGTTGGGAAAACAGATAAAGGGAGTGTGTTCCAGAATTTACCAGTAGAGTACATGTAAGAGTGAGCATAGCGGTTAAGTCTGGGGTCGGAGAGTTGGACAGAGAAAGTATGAAACTGTGTAGAAAGTCGTGTCGCACGAGCCCTTCTCAGTGGAGGAGGTATGCGATGTGAGAGTTCAGAAGAGCAATGTCCGTTGTAATATCGATAGTATAGAGAGAGTGACGCAACAATTCGACTGGAAGAAAGAGATTGGAGAGAGTTAGTAAGAGCGGGAGAGTTGATAAGACGAAAAGCCCTAGACTCCACCTTTTCAAGAAGAACTGTTTATTGTGGAACCACCCCAGATATGCGAGGCGTACTCCATACAGAGGCGAACAACACCCCTATACAGAGCAAGCAACTGGGGTGGCGTAAAAAAACTACGAAGGCGCCTCAGAACACCCAACCTCTTAGAAGCTTGTTTAGAGAGAGATGTAATGTGATCCTTCCAAGAAAGATCACGAGAAAAAGAAATACCGAGAATATTGAGAACAGATGAAGGTTTGAGTTGAGTGTTTTCGAAGATGTCATAGTTGTGGAGGATTGTGTCGAGCAGAAAATGGAGAAATTGAGTTTTTGAGGCATTGAAAACGACCATGTTTTCTCTGCCCCAATTTGAAATACGAGAAAGATCAGAGGTCAGCTGCTCCAAGGCCATCCTTCTTGAATTTATCAACTGCTGTTGGGAGGGACGTCTTTCAAATTGAAAAGAATAATGAAGGGTGGAGTCATCGTCAGAGGAGTGTATAGGGGACGAAGTAATAGAGAGAAGATCATTGATGAAAATTAGAAAAATAGTTGGGGATAGGACAGAACCTTGAGGAATACCACCATTTATAGATTTATAGGATGAACGGTGGCCGTCTACAACAGCTGCTATAGAATGACCGGAAAGGAAATTAGAGAGAAGGTCACAGAGAGAAGGATAGATCCCGAAAGAGGGAAGTTTGGAAATCAAAGCTTTGTGCCAGACTCTATCGAAGGCTTTCGATATGTCTAGCGCTACAGTGAAAGACTCACCGAAACCCCGGAGAGCGGAGGACCAAGAGTCAGAAAGTAGAGAAAGAAGATCACCAGTAGAACGTTCTTTACGAAAACCATACCGGCGATCAGAGAAAAGATTAGAAGAATTGAGATGTTTCCAAATCTTCCTGTTAAGGATAGATTCGAAAACTTTAGAAAGAACGGAGGTTAAAGAAATTGGACGATAGTTAGAGGGTTGAGAAGGGTCTCCCTTACTCGGCACAGGCTGAATGAGCGCACGTTTCCAGCAAGAAGGGAAGGTCGAAGTAGAAAGGCAAAGATGAATAGTTTACCAAGGCAGGGCGCAAGCTCGGAAGCACAAGTTTTGAGAACCGCAGGAGGAATACCATCAGGACCGTACGCCTTCTTAGTGTTAAGCTCAGAGAGCGCAGAAATGACATCTTTAGAAGAAATTTTAATATTAGGCATAAATGAGTTGGAGGGGGTTGAAGGAGGAGGAATAGCTCCCGAATCGTCTAAGGTAGAATTAGAAGCAAAAGTTTGAGCGAAGAGTTCAGCTTTAGTAGAAGGTAAAATGGCAGTTCTACCATCAGAAGAAACTAGAAGAGGGAAAGAGGAAGAAGCAAAGTTAGAGTTGACATTTTTTGCAAAATGCCAGAAAGGGCGAGAAGAAGAGGAACCAGAAAGATTATTGCATTTGCGACGGAGAAAAGAGTTTTTGGTATCTCGAAGGATAGATTTTGCACGATTCCGGGATGAAATATAAGTTGAATTGGTTTCAGGAGTTTGAAGACGACGGTAATCTCTGAAGGCAGCGTCCTTGCGGCGGATAGCACGAGAACAAGTAGAGTTAAACCAAGGTTTGTTAGGTTTAGTAGAAGGGAAAGAATATGGAATGTACGCCTCCATGCCAGAGAGAATCACCTCAGTTATGCGCTCAGCACACTCCGAGGGATCCCTCCCACGAAAGCAATAATCATTCCATGGGAAATCAGAGAAGTACAACCGCAAGTCAGACCAGCTAGCGGCGCCGAAGTGCCACAAACGTCTCCTCGCCGAAGGCGGGGGTCGTTCTTGCGGAAGACTTGAAGAAAAAGAACAAGATACGGAGATAAGAAGATAATTGGATGAACCCAGAGGAGGAAAGAGTTTAACAGTATAAGGAGAAGGATAGGAGGTTAAGAAAAGATCAAGTATGTTGGGTTCATCACCAAGGCGATCAGGGATACGGGTAGGGAGTTGCACCAACTGCTCAAGGTTGTTCTGGATAGAAAAGTTGAAGGCGAGTTCACCGGCTGGATCATGAAAACTAGATGAAAGCCATTGGCGGTGGTGAACATTGAAATCACCTAAAATGATGATTTCAGAGAAAGGAGAAGAAGATAGAATGTGCTCTATTTTGGTTTAAATAGTCAGTAGAATTAATATATATAGACATATAAAACACTATAACCGTGTAAAATTTTAGACAGAAAAAAACCGAAAGAAATAAAAACGAAACTCAATTAAAATTTGGAGTAAGACTTTCGAAGGGATAGCCACCCTTCCTCTTTTAGGCTCTAGAGCCTGAAAGAGGAAGGGTGGCTATCCCTTCGAAAGTCTTGCTCCAAATTTTAATTAAGTTTTGTTTTAATACCTGTGGGATTTTTTATATATATATATATATATATATATATATATATATATATATATATATATATATATATATATATATATATATATATATATATATATATATATATATATATATATATATATATATATATATATATTATATTGGCTCTCAATGAGATCCTGATTATCTTCATTTTTAAGTAATTTTTTAAGGAACCTTTTGTGGCAAAATATTTGAAGGCTTTTGTTTGGGTTACATGGATGAAGTATTAAGATGATATGACATGAATAGCATCACTGAAAGCACAAAAGATTGCTCAAATAACTTTGTTATGCTCAAAATATTTAGGAAGTCTTCTTAATTTAAAATCTTTTCTTTCCTTGATACTCTTCTCATTTAGAAACTGTCAAAAGGTGTGTTGTTACATTGTAAAAATTTTCAAGGGCGCAACTGTATCATGGCCAGCGTTATGGCCATGATATTATAGTTTAGTTTTCAAAGAAATAAAAAACATGAAAAAAGTCACAAATAAACTTTTACGTTACTTAAACGGAAATGATATCAATTTCCACTAGTTTTTGATAGTGGCAGAGAAAATGTAGTGCTTAAAATTATTATTATTTTTTTCAAATTTTTAATTTTTTTTATTTTATTTTGATTTTTTTTTTTTAAATGTACATTTATTAAATATGGCAATTGCATATCTGCATGAAGAAAATGCTAAAGACATTTGAAATATAATATATTTACTGAACTGACATTTATTTAGTTTTTATGTAAGGAGGTTATAGATTCACACTTACATCTGTTAATTTGAGAAACTCGTCAACGCTTCTAACTATGATGTCACCTTCAAATAATCCGGCTTTCTCGATTGGATCTTCTCGTACTATTTTCATTGGAGGGTCAACTGCATATATATATATATATATATATATATATATATATATATATATATATATATATATATATATATATATATATATATATATATATATATATATATATATATATATACATATATATATATATATATATATATATATATATATATATATATATATATATATATATATATATATATATATATATATATATATATATATATATATATATATATATATATATATATATATATATATATATATATATATATATATATATATATATATATATATATATATATATATATATATATATATATATATATATATATATATATATATATATATAAAGATATAAATTAAACGCACCATATACAATTTATCAGTTGGGGGTTCCGACGGCATTGTAGAGTAATGAGAGTGCCTGTGAGGGGAGGGATGTGCCCGTACTTACACAAATTATGCAGTTTATCATCAATGGGAGGAGCGTGAGTGCAATATGGACGAAATACCGTGAAAGGGCAAACCAGTCAAATTCGGTGAGTGACGTGGTAGGAGAGGTAGCGTCATGGGTATGCCGGTTATCGAGGGTATTCAACCTTTAACGTTTGTAAAAGTAATAAGGAGAGTTTACGAAGGAGTTTGACACGCAACAACGGTGTTGCAATCACAAAAGGGTATGGCCAACGCCAACTGGGCCGACTGTTCGTGGTCTAAAATACAACCATCGGAATGCTCTGACAGAGGTACGAGTTGTCACATATTCATGCCAGACTGCCTGGTCGAGGGAGACCAAGGGGAAAAACGGCAGTAGAGGACAGACATATGGGGTTAACGTAAGCTCGCGATCAACATGTAACATCACGTGACCATCGTACTGAGCTGCAGGCTGTCCATCAGACCCTTGTTAGCACGAATACCATTCAATTTTCACCTCGCGAAACATGGATATCACCCACGGAGGCTGGCAGGAAGGCCCCTGATCACCAGTGAGGACCGACGAGCAATGATGGCTTTCGCACAAGAACACCTGCATTGTCGGCCCCAGTTCTGATTCAATTTCCACAAATTAGACAGACTTTCTTGGGTTTACCGGAGGCGTCATGAGCGTTATGCGGCATGCACAATGCAAGAGATACTTACTCCCCTTCAGTGGTGGGTTCATTATGGTTTGAGGCACATCTTTCCATGCCAGCACAGAGATACAAGTCTTCGATGCAGGGTACCTGACCTTGGAAAAGATACATAACGGACATTCGAACCGTAAGTCGTATCCATTTATCCACTACATCGGTGAAACCTTCGTTCTCATACAGGATAGCGCCAGATTGCACGTAGCTTGATGTGTTGTTAATTACCTCAGCACGATAGGATTCGAACATTGGAATGGACCTCATACAGTCCCGTCCTAAATCCCATCGACCATCTGTGGAACACACAAGAAAAAGCGGCTGTGAACGGCTACAGCAACAGTCACACATCCTTAATGACCTGTAACAAACGGTTGTACGCCTAAGGGAGGAACTGCCACAGGAAACCATCCAGGACCTTATTTCCAGCATGCATCAACGATGTTTAGCTGTCATACGTGAAAGGGGAGGCCACATAAGGTACTGACGACCAGGGACAGGTGGCATGCACATACACGCTGCAGGTTTGCATCACACCCTACTTATATGCCAGGGTGTCCCACAGTTCCGAGGAATTTCACGGTGGGGCACCACATTATCCCCATTATGAATAACTATGTGTTGTTTATTACCAATATTTCTACCCATTTTGAACATTTTAGAATCCTTCTATTAACGATTTGTTCCGGTGGTGCGTTAAATTTTACTCTTCAGCATATACTGTATGTATAATAGATTTTAAAGTCTCCTATAACTCTCACAGACTGTTTTCATATAGAAGATTAATGTCTGCTATTGGACTCGAACCAGCAACCTTTAAGATGATAAGTCTTGCGCGCTGACCACTTCGCTATGGCGGTTCAAAAGAAAATCGCATTTGAAATACAGCTCATATTAAAAGATTTTAACATATATTCTTAAATCATTCTCTAAATAAAAATATATTTCAAATTAAAGTATAAATAAGGTATCAAAACAAAACATAAATTATCTAAAACTACAAACTATCTGATAACTTTGCTTTTTAAAGTTTTGTTTTAAAGTAAATTTTCACTCATTTTATAAAAAAAATAACAAAAAGGTTAAATTGAATTTCTAATCAAATATTAATGGTTTTCATGAACTGCTAGTTTATCACCTGTGTATTCATAAAAGCTCTATTTTGAATAAAAAGAAAATAAAAACATTGGGTGGGTCTTAATTGAACTGTGATTGGCTTAACCTGAAATGATCTCCATTTTGTATATATATGTATATCCAGATTAATAGGAACGAACTTCTGCTGACAACTCTACAAGAGTGTGTCCTTAATTGTGATGTTGTGTTGGGTAGTCTAATTTATTAACTTTGGATTACTTTTAAAGCATCGGCATCAGGTCTAGCTAGTAATTTACTATATACAAATTGGAATCAAATTTACCACCGTTATGAGCTGCTCCAATTATTTAGGTTTTGGAATTATCTTCAGAAAAATGGAATAAATAATTAATGAATTTATCTAAAGGGCATCAATCATACTCATTCTCCTCTATTCATATTCAAATAAAATACTTATGTACGTTTCATACCGTAATTTTCACATTGATCATCTTTAAATTCTTTATCTGAACATTTATTTATAACATACTAACTGACTTACAAGCAAATAATAATCATGCTAACAATCCGTATTTCCGTTTTCTTTTGTCCTTTCATTATACATATAGAGGTTTCAACATCATAATAAAATGTAAAAATATATTTTTTTATTCCGATTTCTTATCATTCTTCTTTTCTATTTGTTTCATGAAACATTCATGAGCACCTTTATCTGGATTAAACTTTATAACACATTTAGAACTTTTTAAATTCACACAATCATGTCGGAACTTTCCTTGATTAAAAGCAAAAATTTTATTATCACACTTTTCACACACACACACTCACACACACACACACACACACACACACACACACATATATATATATATATATATATATATATATATATATATATATATATATATATATATATATATATATATATATATATATATATATATATATATATATATATATATATATATATTATATATATATATATATATATATTAATATTAATATATATATATAATAAAGAAATAAATAATAATAATAATAAAAGATATGAAAATAAAATAATATAAAAGAATAATGATAACATGTAAAGAAGAAGAGAAAGAAAAGATGATAATGATAGCAATAATAATAATGATAATAATAATATTAAAAAACTAAAAAAAAAAAAAAAAAAATAAATAATAATAAAAATAATAAAATAATAATAAATAATAATAAATAATAATAATAATAATAATAATAATAATAAAATAATAATGAGTAATATTTTTTATCCGGAAAAATGCTACTCACGGGTCGGGGTTTTATTTAAACGTTATTTAAGAA
>SEYY01005425.1:0-10000 GCA_009176605.1 Armadillidium nasatum
ATATATATATATATAATATATATATATATATATATATATATATATATATATATATATATATATATATATATATAAAAATATAAAAAAAAATATAAAATATATATAAAATATATATATAATATATATAATATATATAATATATATATATTATAATATAATATATATATGAGATATATGTGGAAAAATTACTGTGGCTAGTGATATGAAAAGTCCTTGAAGATTCCTCAGCCAACCGCAATATTTGCCCCACCCCCCAACCACCGTTCTCTCCAAAGGATATGATTTTAAATTCAAAATTATATAAAAATTTTAAAATATGAAAAAAAAAATTAAAATAATAATTTGACAGAAGTTCAAAATTTTGGCTTTTTATACTTGGAATTAGTAGAATAAAAATAATAATAAAAAATCATTAAATTAAAAGATATTTAGAAATCGGGTAATTTTATTTGGCATCTCAAAACAGATTTTATCACCGGTCTTTCAAACAGAATCCTATGTAGTATTTTAGTAGCTCTAATTATTATTATAGACCTTCAGACCAATAAATTGACTGAGATCCTTTAAAATCAGAAAGGTTCTTGCGACCCGTCCTTAAAAATGGTTCGGTATCAATTTATTGAGAAAAGTAGAAATATTTCGTTACTGTATTGGGACTCTTACAATAACGACGATACAATCAATATCTTATAATAATGATGATAAATTTGTATTACTCTAGTTAGAAATGCACCTTTTTAAACAAATTATTATTTTTTATTTTAATAACTTGCAGACGAAAGTAGGTATGTTAAAATAGAGAGCCCATTATGATTATTCTTATACAAAGTTTGAAACAAAATGGCGATATTATAATATATAATATATATATATATATATATTAAATATATATATATATATATATATATATATATATTATTTATATAGATATAGAGAGAGAGAGAGAGAGAGAGAGAGAGAGAGAGAGAGAGAGAGAGAGAGAGAGAGAGAGAGAGAGAGAGAGAGAGAGAGAGAGAGAGAGAGAGAGAGAGAGAGAGAGAGAGAGAGAGAGAGAGAGAGAGAGAGAGAGAGAGAGAGAGAGAGAGAGAGAGAGAGAGAGAGAGAGAGAGAGAGAGAGAGAGAATTCTTAAAGTACGGCAGCAGCTGAAAACCAGATGCCTTTTTTCATAATTTTGTAGATACTTATAAAATTTATTTTTCATCTTCGATGCAATATTTTTGTCTGATTTCACATTTTTTTTTTTGCTGATAGTGAAAATGAAAAAAAAAAATTTAATTTTTGTAAACCCTTTTAGAATTTAGATGAAATAACCCTCATTACTTTAATTTGGATTATGGACACAAAATTCAAACTTTATAGGAAATAATCGCTAAAAGATATTTTTTTCTGGTTAAAAAATAACTGAATAAACTACATTTTTGAATGAGGGGGGGGGGTGTTGGAGAGGAGGGGAGATAATTATCCGTCCTGCTGAAGCAACATATGTTTATAACAATAAAACTGATGAATCACTGTACTCGCCGGACCTCTCTCTGCAAGTCAATTCAAGCGACTATTCGCCTGTTAACGAATATTTTGCAATCTCTTCCTGGGTTTCAAAGACAACTTAAACACCACTTTCCTGTGGGTGGGCTTACCAGATTTCCCAATTACTTTATTTCACTGAAATATCCCACCTTTATTGGCCTTGGAAACTCTTCCCTTTGTTTATCATCGTATAATATATATATATATATATATATATATATATATATATATATATATATATTATATATATATATATATATATATATATATATATATATATATATATACTTCGAAGCAGGTGATGACCTTAAGTTTTGAAATCAGAAGAGCAAACAGCAGCTGGTGCTACTTTAAAAATAGTTAATATAAAAAATAAAGGTAAACGTTATCAATAAAAGCCAACGCAAAACTAAAGTTTGATGCTGGTAACAATAAAACACTGGCGTTAAATCATTCATCAGGATACCGTACTAAGCTGGTGCTCTTAATGAAAATACTACTACTATAGTTAATACACCATTTATGATTTAGCAGTGACAAGATTTAATACAAAACTAAATGAAAATATTTTTCAAATTTTTGGGTGAAAAAAAAAAAAAAAAAAAAAAAAAAAAAAAAAAAAAAAAAAAAAAAAAGTTAAAGAAACTATATATACAAAATTTAAAACTTCAGTACCTTGTTCATTAACAAATTAGCCTTTTTTTTTTTTTACTTAAGCATCCTTTACAAAATACACCACCAACACAAAACCTCAGTAATTGTATAAAATCATAAAGTGGGCCATTCACACTCGAATTAAACTTTTAACCTCTCTCTCATATATATATATATATATATATATATATATATATATATATATATATATATATATATATATATATATATATATATATATATATATATATATATATATATCAAAATCATAAAGTGGGTCATTCACACACGAATTACTTTTATAATATATATATTATATATTATATATATATATATAATATATATATATATATATATATATATATATATATATATATATATATATATATATATATATATATATATATATATATATATATATAATAATATAAGAATTGAGTTTGTGGCAATAATAAATAGGGAGAGGATTAATAAAACATGTAAAGCCCAAAATCCTTTATTACAAAATATAGAATATTAGTTTTATATAATATATATTTATTTTTCTATAATTTGAATATTATATAAATCTTACATAAAATTGATAAATATAAATTCTTTTAATTATCACGTGTGTGAATATATGTGCTTGAGTATACTATCAATAATAATAATAATAATAATATTGATTATATTATGATAATAAATAATGATAATAGTAATATAATAAATAATGATGATAATAAGATAATATAGTAAATAATGATAAGATAATATAATAATCATAATAATAAGGCGAACTGGTACTATGGAAATGGAATCATTTTTTTCCTTCGACGCACGTCATCTTCTGTTTGTTGTCTCCTTCTCTTCGCGCCAACAATCAAAGCGCGCGCACGCGCGCATACACAACATCTCACCCAGCAGGCACCGTCCACTGTAAAGCTGCTCTTGCTACTGGAAGGCGGGAATTTTCATTTCTTTTTTTTTTGACTAGACAGACGCAGCAGCAGCAACAGTTGTATTATGTGGCTGTAGTTGTTGATGTTGAGCAAAGAGCTTTCTTGGCCCTTTATAAAGAGGATTAGAGGAGGCATCAGGTACGTAGTGCGGAAGTCACTGCTGCAGAAATTAAAGAAAACATATAACCCTTCATTCAAGCAGGACTAATGTGAATTTTAATATACTATTTGCAAGGTACTATGCCGTCAATGCTAGCACAGGAGGGCCTACTGCTTCTGATTGATGATGAGCTTGTTTGGAGCAGAGATCAGAAGCCGACTTCTGAGATTGTTGTTGTTGTTGCTGCTGCTGCTGTTGGTTAAAACTAAATATGGACACTAAGGACGTTATGTGATCCACTTCCATATTGCGGACTTCGTCGTCTTCTTCTGTAGAAGGCTGATGTGCACACTGGCAAGACGCTAATTCATAACCACAGGAACATAATATTTTTGTCTCATATTTAAAGGCCGTTTCAGTAGAGTAGTAACAATCATTACACGACGGATCCGTTTCGATTTCAGATTTTAATCTTTTCGGTAAAATTGAAGAAATTGCGGCTTCTGTCTCCTGATCAGACACTCTACGCCGTTTTCTAGAAAAACATAGTGTTTCTAGATCACTACTTTCACCATCACATTCCCCCGATAATCGGGATTTACATTCTTCACTTATATTATCGTCACTAGAGGGATATTCATTATTATTATCATCATTATTGTCATCGTCATTATCAGAATTATTATCATATTCACTTTGATAATTTTCAGCACTATCCTGCGGCATCACTGGAGCCACCACAGGAGTCACAGTCACTTCGGGTAAGGGGGTTGGTGCACGAGGGGGGTCGGGAACAAATTCTTCTGGCTGTCCTTGAGGAGGGCAGAATATAGTATGGTGATAATGATGAGCTTCCTCAAGGTAAACGTAACGGGCTTTGTGTAACACTGATGCCACTAATAATGATTTATGTAAAGACGTGCCAGTCCGTCCTGAACGACCGGCAGCAATTTTACCAAGAGAAATATTAATCAGCTTGTGTGCTTCAAAACCACTTGGTACGTCTGATATCATTTTAAAAAATATATTTTATTCAAAGGCACAGACTTAATTAGCTTTTTCTTTGTAACACAACCACACCCTCACGATCTCAATATAGTAATGAATTAAAGTGAAAGTTTTTGCCATCTTATATACCTTTCGGTTAGTGACGTCATTATCAGTATTTTAGAGCCAATCAAAATTGAAGAAATTGTTTGAATATGTTTCTTCGATAAGTTGCCAGATACCTTAATAATATTGTGCGTTTTAACAAATTTACTGAAATGGCATATTTTAGTTGAATTATATATTAAATTAATATATTTACAGTCATCAGAAATAATATACAATATATTAAAGATGTATTAGGATAATGGCTCATGTAATTACCGAATTCCAAAACCATTAATACAGAGCGCATGCGCTAAAAAGTTAATTGCCACATGGCCGTGAATCAGCTTTGTGTATGATTGAATCCCGTTATGGTCGAATTTACAACAACGCCAATAAAAAAATAATTTATAAAATCAAAGTAACTTGAATTTAAATTTTAAATCTTATAGACCAAAAAACTATTTAAACATTTTTTAAGAAACAAAAAAGGCCTGCAAATAAAATATCACATCTTACCAAAGTATATTTTTATTTTTATACAAAAATAATACGCGATAAGGAAGTTTACTCACTCTAGCCTCACACCTATTTCTCCCAGAAAGTAATAATAATAATAAAGAGAGAACGTCATTACTAGTTCGTATGCTCTGAATCAAACTTTTAACTTGGTTTATTATAAAAAATTGCAAACAAAAAAGTATATATATATATATATATATATATATATATATATATATATATATATATATATATATATATATATATATATATATATATATATATATATATATATATATATATATATATATATATATATATATTATATATATATATATATATATATATATATATATATATATATATATATATATATAGAACCATATATATATATATATATATATATATATATATATATATACGGAAAAAATAATAACTGATGGATGCACAATAATCGAGAGGAGTGAACGGTTTCGGACAATTACTAGAAATACGCAAAAGCTGCCCTTGCGATGCGTGCGAGGCTAGAGTTACAATGGTATTATTTGAAATGAACACCTACACTTTTTCACATTACACACCAAAAACGTCATAACAGTTTGCCTTTTTCTAAAATTTTAGGAAGGATTGCAATTAATTTTCCTCATGTGGGACATAGGGAAAGAATTTATTTATTTGATGTTGATGTGCTGATGTTAGTCTTTTTTTTTATATCAAAAAATTACGGGAAATTTAAATTTGAAACTGTGTATATATATTAGGGATGGAGTGAAGTATCGGTATCGGTATCGGCAAGTATCGGCATATTTTCCGATACCGGTATCGGTATCGGTATCGGCCTTTTCAGTATCGGTATCGGCAAAAAATTTGTATAGGAGTAAAGTATCGGTATCGGTAGTGGTATCGGCAAGTATCGGCATATTTTCAGGTATCGGGTATCGGCTTCGGGGAATTTTTAGGTATCGGTATCGGTAAAAATTTGTATATCCATCCTAATATATATATATATATATATATATATATATATATATATATATATATATATATATATATATATATATATATATATATATATATATATATATATATATATATATATATATATATAAATATAATATATATATATATATATATATATATATATATATTTATATTATATTATTTATTTTGATTTATTAAAAAAAATAATAATTATAATATTATATATATATATATATATAATATATATATATATATATATATATAATATATATATATATTATATATATATATATATATATATATATATATATATATATATATATATATATATATATATAACCCTCGATCTCCCTCTTTAGAAGGTCATAATGTGAATTTTTTTTCGGGTGGGGGAGGGGCCGACTTTTGTGGATATCCCTTCCCTCCTTTTTAAAGCTCCCTTTTATGTTTTATTTTGTAGGGGGTGGGGGGTAGACATTAAAATTCCAACATCTCTTGGGTTAAGAACATGCCCTGTAAATTATGATAAACTATATAGGAATATAAATAATGGTCCTGATAATCCCTTGTGACTTATGCATAGTGAAAGAAAGTGAATTAAAAATTTATATACGATAAATAAAATGTGAAAAAGTTTTGTTTACTTTATGAATATATTTATTTGTGACCTGCTGTTGCTGCTGGGCGGTGACCTGCTCAAATTTGGAGCTTTTATTTCCCCTGGGCACGTGTATATAATTGGGGGAGTGGAGAATCCCCCTAAAAAAAATATATATATACGAGGAGGATGGCTTTATAATCAGCCATGTGAGACTCGTATGTATTTGTAGTAAAAGAGGGGATGAGTGTGAATGAATAAGCGGTCAGACTAGTGGGATTGGGCGTTTTTTTAAATAAACTATTTACAGTTTTTTTTCGAGACATCACGGCATACTTTTATTCCCCTGAACTGAGGAATATATATAATATTGTCTGATATTGTTGTAGCTCCTTGATTTAATTCAATAATGCAGTTATATATGCGAAGAGTTGAAGTTATATATATAAGTTAATTAGATCAAATCTAAGCAAAATGTCAACGTAGAACCAAACACAGAAGAAACGTCCAAGCTTTAACAAAAGAAAACAATTCCGTTAAAATAATTGTGAATTCTTGAAATATCAACCATTGTTGATGACGATACCCAGCACGGAACTACGTAGATATTCCAAATAAAAGTTTAAAACATTATCCGATTTTCACTTCTGGTGAGAATAGAATCTTCATCACTAATGTACCATTAATTAGGAGCGCCCGAATGGAAAATAACTATTTAAAACTTGATATGAAACTACCATCTACAACGAGTGTTTTCCCCAGAAAATCTTGTTCCTGCTGACATGCAGAAAAAACTTGCAAATTTGTTATATAAGCAATGAATTCACATACTTTTGCTATTTGCATCTTATTTACATATTTTTACCTGTGTATTATTTATATATATATATATATATATATATATATATATATATATATATATATATATAATATAATATATATATATATATATATATAGGCATCGTTATTCAAAAAAGTAATTCCGTTACCGTTACTCGGAAAAAGTAACTCCGTTATCGTTATTCCGTTTCTTTGAAAGAAAAAGTAACGAAAGTTCCGTTACTTTAATTAGGATAAGCATAAACAGCAACATTGCTTGAAAAATACTTAGGGCAAGTATAGAATCTATGTAAGATTATATTATTGGCTTTAAAGTTTACATTTCAAAATATTAGAATATATATATATATAATATATATATATTATATATATATATATATATATATATATATATATATATATATATATATATATATATATATATATATATAATATATATACGGAATTTTTTAGCTTGACCAGGGTGGTCAATTGTCTATCAAAGGAAGTTGAACAAAATGTAACAGAAGTAATTCGGTACGTTACTTGAAAGAAAAAGTAACGAATCAGTTACTCAAAAACCTAGTTCCGTTGGTAACGGAGTAACGGAATCGGTGCCTATATATATATATATATATAATATATATATATATATATTATATATATATATATATATATATATATATATATATATATATATATATATATATATATATATATATATATTGGAGTATGGATCGATAATTAACCCCAGATTCTTAAGACTTGTGGATCCAATATAATACAATAAAGAAATTATTAATAATAAAAGGTGCGGGACGTTCATTTATTCATGAGATTTGGGTTCAGTGATGATAAAATTTAATACAAATAGGCAATGTTGGCCAGACGTCTACGAAAAAAAAGTATATTAATAAATTAATAAAACCTATATTCATTATATTCTAAAGATTAATATTAGAAAATATTGGAAACGCGGGCTTTTAACATTGAAACTTTAAAACCTATTTTAAATTACTAATTAAATTAAATTATTTTTTTCCAAGTTTGTAACTCCAACAAAATTCTTGGTGTTTATAGATATCAAATTTTAGACAGCAAAACATTCAAAACCTACTCTTGTGGCCATTTTGCATCAACAAAAAGCGTATAAAACTACAATATATCTCTGTTTAAATTTTGAATGATTCAAATCAATTTCTTAGTTAGTTAGTCATGAACTATTTCTATCTTGGCCTTACTTTGGATAGCAGTTCTAGATGATAATAACAATATTGTTAGTTCTACATAGAAGGTAATTTAATGTTAATCTATAATTAACATGTTACAATCTTTAGGACCAAAAAGCCAGTTAATATTAAAATGTTCAGTAAACATTTTCCATGGCTTCATTCTGAAATTTCAATTATTTCTCCATTCTCACCTACCTCATGTTTTTAACTATTTTTAAATTGCAGAAACTACAAAATTATTGTTCACCTTTCACTTCTTTTACTCAAATGAATGTTTGTGACTAATATAGATATATGTAAAAAGAACATACAAATAAAATAATTATAAAAAATCTTTATAGATTGGAATTCTTATGGGTAAATGCATGAGATTTTGAGAATATATATATATATATATATATATATATATATATATATATATATATATATATATATATATATATATATATATATATATATATATATATATATAATATATATATATATATATATATATTTAAAATTCTTAAAAAGATGTAAATGAAATATTTTAGAAACCACTTTTTTTTACTGTGGATGATCTAAAGTAACTGGGGTCTGTAGTTTTTGGGCTCCACACATCTAATGTAAAGGTACTCAGTGTGCAAATGAAAGGTATGAATGACCAACATTTGCCTTTTACCTAACAACCAATATTCAATTTCACTCAAAACTACACTGGTAGTTATTAGACAGTGGTAAGCTACATAAAATCTTTTTGGAAGAAGAGGTTGGAAATATAAATGCACAAATTTAAGTAACATACAGTCCTATATAATAAAGTAATATAGTCATTAACGAAATTTTTCTAATGTTTCTAAGATGAATCTTCAAATCGAAAGAAGATATAAAGATTTATTATTCCGATAAAATATGATTCATTACTATTATTAATTATTATAATCCAAACTCCAATAAATGACAAACATTTATCTAAAGACACAAATATTTAATTTTATAAATTATAAATTTTTTTTATCATAACCTTCAAATTTGAACATTTTTCCACAAGACCATTAAAATATTGTCACCCTAATATCATCAAAATAATTGGCAACCACCTTTTAGCTAACTTGGTAATGTGGGATGTCAAAATTTTAGCTCTTTTCTTCATATTTTCATTTATTAACTCAAAAAATTTCTTTAAAAAAAAAAGTCAAATCTCTTCAGGCTTCTTCAGTTTTCAAAAACAATTTTACTTTTTAATTTTTAAAATGTATTAACCTCTTTTTAAAAAATAAAAAAAAAATAAAAAAATAATAATAATAATAATAATAATAATAATAATAATAGCATAAAATAAAAAAAAAATTTTAAAAAATTATAAAAATATATATATATATATATATATATATATATATATATATATATATATATATATATATATATATATATATATATATATATATATGCAATTCAAAAAACACAAAAATAACGTGCTTATTTATATGTAAGGCATTAAAACCACTTAAAACACAATAAGGACAACATTTCAGCCCTGGGATACAGGGCCCTCATCAGGTCTAGCTTGATAAG
>SEYY01005425.1:15000-17500 GCA_009176605.1 Armadillidium nasatum
TCTATTTGATATTCCATAATGGTCTATTTGATATTCCATGGATTATCAAATAGACCATTATGGATTATCAAATAGACCATTAATGGTCTATTTGATTTTCCATAATGGTCTATTTGATATTCCATGGATTATCAAATAGACCATTATGGAATATCAAATAGACCATTATGGTCTATTTGATAATCCATAATATCAAATAGACCATTATGGAATATCAAATAGACCATTATGGTCTATTTGATATTCCATAATGGTCTATTTGATAATTCCATAATGGTCTATTTGATATTCCATGGATTATCAAATAGACCATTATGGATTATTAAATAGACCATTATGGTCTATTTGATTTTCCATAATGGTCTATTTGATATTCCATAATGGTCTATTTGATATTCCATGGATTATCAAATAGACCATTATGGATTATTAAATAGACCATTATGGTCTATTTGATTTTCCATAATGGTCTATTTGATATCCATAATGGTCTATTTGATATTCCATGGATTATCAAATAGACCATTATGGATTATTAAATAGACCATTATGGTCTATTTGATATTTCCATAATGGTCTATTTGATATCCATAATGGTCTATTTGATATTCCATAATGGTCTTTTTGATGTTCCATAATGGTCTATTTGATATTCCATAATGGTCTATTTGGTGTTCCATAATGGTCTATTTGAATATAGTGGTCTATTTGATATTCCATAATATCAAATAGACCATTATGGTCTATTTGATATTCCATATTGGAATATCAAATAGACCATTATGGAATATCAAATAGACCATTATGGTCTATTTGATTTTCCATAATGGTCTATTTGATATTATGGATTATCAAATAGACCATTATGGATTATTAAATAGACCATTATGGTCTATTTGATTTTCCATAATGGTCTATTTGATATTCCATGGATTATCAAATAGACCATTATGGATTATTAAATAGACCATTATGGTCTATTTGATTTTCCATAATGGTCTATTTGATATTCCATGGATTATCAAATAGACCATTATGGATTATCAAATAGACCATTATGGTCTATTTGATAATTTCCATAATGGTCTATTTGATATTCCATGGATTATCAAATAGACCATTATGGATTATTAAATAGACCATTATGGTCTATTTGATTTTCCATAATGGTCTATTTGATATTATATAATGGTTTATTTGATATTCCATAATGGTCTATTTGATATTCCATAATGGTCTATTTGATATTTCCATAATGGTCTATTTGATATTATGGATTATCAAATAGACCATTATGGATTTTCAAATAGACCATTATGGAATATCAAATAGACCATTATGGAATATCAAATAGACCATTATGGAATATCAAATAGACCATTATGGTCTATTTGATAATCCATAATGGTCTATTTGATATTATGGATTATCAAATAGACCATTATGGATTATTAAATAGACCATTATGGTCTATTTGATTTTCCATAATGGTCTATTTGATATTATATAATGGTTTATTTGATATTCCATAATGGTCTATTTGATGTTCCATAATGGTCTATTTGATATTCCATTATGGAACATCAAATAGACCATTATGGAATATCAAATAGACCATTATGGAATATCAAATAGACCATTATGGAACATCAAATAGACCATTATGGAATATCAAATAGACCATTATGGTCTATTTGATATTCCATAATGGTCTATTTGATATTATGGATTATCAAATAGACCATTATGGATTATTAAATAGACCATTATGGTCTATTTGATTTTCCATAATGGTCTATTTGATATTATGGATTATCAAATAGACCATTATGGATTATTAAATAGACCATTATGGTCTATTTGATAATTTCCATAATGGTCTATTTGATATATCCATATGGATATCAAATAGACCATTATGGATTATCAAATAGACCATAATGGTCTATTTGATATTCCATAATGGTCTATTTGATGTTCCATAATGGAATATGAAATAGACCATTATGGTCTATTTGATATTCCATAATGGTCTATTTGATATTCCATGGATTATCAAATAGACCATTATGGAATATCAAATAGACCATTATGGTCTATTTGATTTTCCATAATGGTCTATTTGATATTATGGATTATCAAATAGACCATTATGGATTATTAAATAGACCATTATGGTCTATTTGATTTTCCATAATGGTCTATTTGATATTCCATGGATTATCAAATAGACCATTATGGATTATTAAATAGACCATTATGGTCTATTTGATTTTCCATAATGGTCTATTTGATATTCCATGGATTATCAAATAGACCATTATGGAATATCAAATAGACCATTATGGAACATCAAATAGACCATTATGGAATATCAAATAGACCATTATGGTCTATTTGATAATCCATAATGGTCTATTTGATATTCCATAATGGTCTATTTGATATTCCATAATGGTCTATTTGATATTCCATAATGGTCTATTTGATATTCCATAAT
>SEYY01005425.1:25000-27939 GCA_009176605.1 Armadillidium nasatum
GTTCCTAACGTGTAACTTGATTTATTACTTTTCAATTTAATTAAAGACACTTGTATTGCTTCAATACTAAAAACTAACAATAAGAATTAATTTTTTTTAACTTCATAAATAATTACCTCAAATTTTATTATAAATTTTAAATAACTACTTTCTCAAATCATTCAATACTTTAAATATTTAGAAAAATAAAATATTTATGAATCACGAAAATTATAAATTGTAAAACAAATGTTTTTTTGATTACGACTAATCGGGTAATAAAATCGAAGTGAAAATTATAGAAATGTGTACACTTCGTATTACAAATTAGTATATATATATATATATATATATATATATATATATATATATATATATATATATATATATATATATATATATATATATATATATATATAGTATATATATATATATATATATATATATATATATATATATATATATATATATATATATATATATATATATATATATATATATATATATATATATATATATATATATATATGAGATTGAGCATATATATATGATTCTGAAAACAAGTAAAAAGTTGAAACAAAGAACGAAAGCTCTTACCTTTTCAAGAAAAGTTGTGTGTCCGTGTTTGTGCGTGTTTGTGTTTGTTTGTGTATGTGAACACCTTTGGGCTTTTGTGCGTAGGTTAGTTTTGTGTTTGTGTGCATGTGTGTGGGTATGCTTTGACGTTTGTGTGTTTGTAGCTGGTATTCTCCTTTTAATATTTTAATGTTTTAATATTTTAATATTTCAATGTTTTAATATTTTAATATTTCAGTATTTTTGAGCATTTTTTTTATTGAAAAAAGAATATATATTTCTCTAATTCTGTTTACATTGTATATTTTAATATTTATATTTTTTTATGTTTTTTTATATTTTTATATTTTATTTCTTATCATTTTTTAAAATAATAAAAAAATATAAATAGATAAACTAAAATATAAATGGATTAAAAACATAAAAATAAAAAATATTATTTTTAAAGCAATCATCATACTTGAAATTTCAAATACTAGGAACTTTTAATTATTGTATTACTTTAATGCATTATTAATAAAAATAATAGCAATAATCGAAATAATAATAATAATAATCCTAATAATAATAATTATGATAATATTAATAATAATAATAATAATAATAATGATAATAATAAATAATAATATATATATATATATATATATATATATATATATATATATATATATATATATATATATATATATATATATATATTATGGATAAGTTTAATAAATAAATATATGAAAGAAAATTATTCAAAAATATTCTTTAGATATAAAGTAAAGCAAAGTTACCCTTTTGCATATTATTCAATTTTAATGTAAAGTTTCAAAGTATTGTTTCAAACGTATTCTTTATTTATCAGAATTGTGCTTCAATTCTTACAGTTCTTAAAAAGCCTGAATTGTATATCTCGATTTTTTTTTTTTTTTTTTTTTTTTTTTTTTTTTTTTTTTTTTTTTTTTATAGAATGCAACAAGTATTATACTGAATATAATATGTCGTAATTGAATTATTAAAAAGAATTATCTGCATATTTGATCTGGCCTTTTGAATTATATAACATGTCTTTCTTTGTAAAAAGGTTCATAATAAAAATTTTAAATTATATATATATTTTGAGTTATTTTAAATTGTATGTCAAATTATAAATTAAATTGAGTTGTTTTCAAAAGAGAAATAGTTTGAAGTTCGATCAATGTTATCACTTATGTATAAATAAATCAAATAAAAAGAGGCTTTACATTTTTTAATTAAGAGTTGTTAAAAATCAGATCATATAGGCAAACAAAAGAGAAAGAAGTTTGTAAAAAAAAAAAAAAAAAAAAAAAAATTAAAACGTATATTAACGTTACAACAAGAATAAAGGCTTAAAAGGGGAGTAGTATTGATGTCAGTTGGTCAATTGAAAGGAAATAAATCTAATGCAACCTCTAGGAAGCATATCATTTATATTTCTGTGGTGATAAATTATAATTTATCTAGTCAAACCCAACTTAGAAAATTATGATTTTTTTATCAAGTCAAACCCAACTTAGAAAAATCATTAAAATACATTTACTGTGTATAATTTTTAGAGAAATGCCTTGTTACGTTTATTCACTTAACAAAGAACTGTAATATTATTTTTCACACTTTAGATGAATCAATCATTACTGAAGAAAGAAATTTGAATAGAAAGAAGGAATAAAATTTATTGAGTTACGTTCTTAAAAATCTTTGCGATTAAGGTTTAAATTAAAGATGTGTGTAATTTTTAAAACATTCTTTAGGTCTAATTAGATGTAGATCTTCAATATTTAAAATTCATTGAAATTTTCTTAGAATAGAAAATTGATTTTTTTTTTTTTTTTTTTTTTTTTTTTTTTTTTTTTTTTTTTTTTTTTTTTTTTTTTTTGGTTTTGAGGCTGTTGTGTAAATTGCAGTAAGATGGGATAAACTTTAGTAAGTTGCAAAATTTTTATCTAAAAATTATTAAAATATGTGATATGTTTTCAGAATAATAATAATAATAATAATAATAATAATAATAATAATAATAATAATAATAATAATAATAATAATAGTAATAATATAATAAAGTAATAAAAATAGTAATAATAATGGAAATAATAATAATAATAATAATAATAATAATAATAATAATAATAATAATAATAATAATAATAATAATAATAATAGAGAAAGTTAAAAAATTTCTTTAATAAGGAGATCAAAGTCTTCTTTCAAACCTTCTTACAAATTTTTGGGCAGAATAATAACAAAATTCAGTCTTTTCAGAAAAGTTTTCTAAAACTTGATTTATTATTATTACTAATGATTTATTATTTAATACTGATTTATTTATTTATTTATTTATTATTGTTATTTTATTATCATTATTATTATTATTATTATTA
>SEYY01005426.1:2500-20000 GCA_009176605.1 Armadillidium nasatum
ATCAATTTTCTAATGAAACTAAACAGAATAGAGAAAGTCTTTACATATTTTAAGACATTTGCTTTTATTCAATGTGTAATTCTCGTATTTTCAGTCGGGGTAAAAAATATGGTCCTTTAGAATTCCTTAAAAACACAGTTCTATCATCTTTCTACTCGACCAAATCTTCCACACGACACAAACATTCTCTTGTTCTTAATATTTTTCATGATTCCTTTTCTCGTGATTTTTTTTTTGGAAGTATTATAACATGATCTCTTTCATTAAATAAGTTTGAAAGAGGTTAGGGTGTTCTGATGTTGCTTTGAAATTTCTTTCCTCCACCCCAGGATTTGTTTTATATTTGTTAGCCTTTGTTTGAGGAGATTCAACAATCTCTTTCATAATATGAAGTTTCAAGTTTTTTGAGCAGTAACATTCCTGTTTTCATTAACTCTTTGTCATCTTTAAATTCATCGAACTGTTGATTCACTCTCTTTTTATTATTACTTTTAACTGTGAACTTTTGAAATTTATAGTCGTATACCACCTCCTTTGAGAAGAGCTCATCTTTCCACACAGTCTCGAACATTCTCTGTCTTACTCTCTGACCCATGACTAAATCTCTATTCTCATATATACTACACTAATAAAATAGGGAACATTCTTTTTTTTTCATCTCATTTCCTAAGGCTTGCAAATTTTCAATCGGGTCTTGCCGGCCATTGACTTAGATTACATTTTCGTATTTCTAAAAACTCTGGTAGAAACTAGCTTGTTAGTAAAAAATGATATACACAAAAAAAAAATTTTTTAAATGTGAAAAATTATACCTTTTATACAATTTAGAATGAAATAAATCTATAAGTTTGTTTTTAAAATGCAGTTCAAATTTACAATTTTAGTATTGCGAGATTTAACAAGAAATTACATAAATTACTCTTTAAAAACAACTGGTGTGGTAATGTTTGTATTTAGCGATAAATAAAAACTGGAGACAAGTTTGAGATTTCGTTTCTCATAAGACACGAGTTTTGGGTATCTTTTGATTACACTTTACAATTTTCTATTCTTGCAATTTTAATTTACATTCGTTTCAATTTTAAAAAACAAAAATTATTCTCATAAAACCTAGAAATTGACATCAGAAGAAGAAGCAAATGGAGAAAGAATATATTAAATAGTGGAGTCGGAAATTTAAGGAGCTCCGGACATAACTGAATCTGAAGCTTGTTTAGAGCTCCGGAGCTGGAGCTGACCTTTGGAAGTTGCTCTAGATTTGGTGGAGCACTGAAAATTGTCTTCTGAACTTCAAGGAGCAGCAAATAAGATTTCCAGATCCAACCAAAAATATATATATATATATATATATATATATATATATATATATATATATATATATATATATATATATATATATATATATATATATATATATATATATATATATATATATATATATATATATATATTATATATATATATATATATATTAAAGAGAGAGAGAGAGAGTGAGAGAGAGAGAAAAAAAATTTTTTCACTTTTTGTGTGAAATAATCTTTTAATGTAATAATAAGCATTTAATTAATAAACATTAAAATTAACTTTTCAAAATATTAACTCATTTTTTCTTGGATCGAGAAATCTTTTCATAAATGTTTATAATGACATCAATCTCTTTAAAATGGTTAGATCAGCATTTTGTTTGGTAATAAAATACTCATTTAAAAATATATATTCTGAAACTTGGATTTTTCCTAATTTTTTTTAGTCTTTTAAATTCTTCAACATAAATTTTACCATTTAAATAACTCTAACACCTAAGTGACTGATTATGGAGATATTAGCAATTGCAAATCATATATAGGGATTAATTATATTCAAATAAACATTTTCATAAATATTTTGTAATTTTCTTTTGCAACAAGTTTGAGGTTCACAAATAGTTTTCTTTTTCAATCAAATACAAAAACTAAATGTAAGTTGCAAGTTAAAGATAATATATAAACTACGTTTCTGAGGTAAAATAAATAAACAAATTGTAATAAAACTTATATTTATTTCGTTTAACAAATATAATTAAATTCTTCGATCTGATTTTAAAATCAGTTCATGTACTTTAAGCAAGTGAGCAATTTGCCTAAAAAAAAGAGAGCAAATTTGATCGATATCGTCATAAGAAATGAATCCCTGTACCCAATGTTCTTCGCAGTGTAGCTCGCCTTCTCCCCCATTACCATGGACTTGGTTATTATTCAAACAAAATAAACAAACCTTTCTCTTCAATAGAATTTTCATAAAAAGAACGCAAGTGGTCAATAAATTCTTGTAATTTTTCTTTTTTAAACAAACACAAATAAAATACATTCTTGCCTAAAAATTCTCTCACATTTGTGGAATCCAGTGACAGCCTAGCAATTTCAGGAAGTTTTCCATATAGTAATTCCCTTTTAAAATCTAATTCTTCCTCGTACGAATAACCACGGTATTTTAAAAGCTGATTAAGCCACTCGGGGTTATTATATTCGATGAGAGGGGAATATTCAATATTCTTTTCCCATTCTTTTATATTTTCATCAGTTTTTAGGAACCATTTTAAAATCTTATTTAAAAAAGAAAATGGAATTTCTTCTTTCAAGTTATAGAACAAATATTCTATTTTATTAGAATTAGTCAACTGATGGAAAAATTCATCCTTAAAATCGTCAATTCCATCACTTCCAACAATCCATTCAAAAATTTCTTCAACAAAATTCATGTCTTTTTTCATCATTACACGTAAGAAAGTTTCAGGTAAAAAATCTTTTTTAAATGTCTCTAAAGTCTCTTGATTTAAATCCATTGTCTCTAAGAACAAATTAGCCATTCTAAAAGGGCAACGCGAATATATCATCCAATTAAGTATTTGTTTTCCTTGAACCAATAGAATATTCTCTCTTTCACTTGAATTAGCATATTCTAAAATTAATTTTACATTGCTCAAATCACCAGCCGTAAAATTAATTTTAGTGAACGAATTCGCTATTAAATTGTTGTAGAAAATCAAATCGTCCAAATAAAGATTTTCTCTTGATTCACAGATTATAATCTCTTCCTTCAAGTGAGATGGACTCTTTATCCAAAATTCTCTTACGAGCAGGACGATAATTATAATACTCACTCATATATTGGTCATCAGTAAGTAAAATAATTTCAGACATTAGTTCAGAATATTTATTTACACCTAAATTCTCGTAGACTATATATGCGAAATCCATGAACGGATATCGATACGGCCAAAGTAAGAACCATTTACCTATTCTGTAAGAGAAATCAAATTTTGAAACAAAAAAATTGAATTCCCTTTTGTTCATCAAACTTATAAAATACATTATTATATTGCGATCAGCTAAAGCGTCTGGACAATTGCGAGAAACATAATATCCGTAGAAAGACTTCGGACTTTCAAAAACGGTATTAACATAATCACAGTAAGACTTAAGAACAGGATTTCCTGATAAGTTCAAGTCTTTTCCAAATCCCCAATTTGGATCGAAGCTGTACTTTACTGCTGCTACATTTTTCTTTTTTAAGCCATAAACGAAAACTCTTTCCTTAAATTCAAGTGTTATTATAGATTTTCGATGTGGCAGTGAGGTTGAAATTTTATTAAGAAAGTCAGACCACATTACCATCCGGGGTTTCGGAATTATATTCTTCAAGCCACTTTTTAAAATATGGTTCGTTGTTTTGTAGTTCTTGCCACAAACCTGGAACAATATCTTCCAAAAAATATTCGCAAGCAATATTATATCTAAGAAAAGTACTAAAACTTGGTTCCTTCACCAGTTCTCTTGCCGCTTTTTGTTCATCAATCAATCCATTTGATGTGAATACAGAGCTTCTAAAAACATTTTGTCTAACTGTAAATGACAAGTTGAAACATTTTTTTAGACACTCTGCAAAATTCACCATATCTAGTCCAATAACTGGAGTTAAATATCTAGGAATAATCTCCTTCAACTTTGGGTTATAATCCTCTAAAATTTTAGACATTACTTCATGAAGAGCATCACGCCATTTCCAATAATTTTCTCGACTTTTGGACAAAGAAAATATTTCTTTTTTGACGTGAGGATGATTTAATAATACAACCATAGATGGAACTCCACAAAGCTTTTCCAATGAAGGCACCATTCTCGCAAAGTATATCTGAAATATATATATATATATATATATATATATATATATATATATATATATATATATATATATATATATATATATATATATATATATATATATATATATATATATATATATATATATATATATATATATATATATATATATATATATATATATATACAACTAAAATTATCCACACCTTTATTTATTTCAAAAGTTTCGAGTAATGGTTAATCTATCATCAATGTATAAACTAAAATTTTTAAAAAAAAGACTTCTTAAAATTCTGAAAAAAATAAATAATAATAATGATAATAATAATAATAATAAAAAAAAAAAAAAAAAAATATAAATAATAAATAATAATAATAATAATAATAATAATAATAATAATATTTACAAATAAATACGAGTAACATTTATTTCCCATATCCTGTAATAAGTTCTATCAATGAATAATAATTGGTCGGAAAATTATATTTATTTAATTAATATATGAAGGGATCAGAAATATATATATATATATATATATATATATATATATATATATATATATATATATATATATATATATATATATATATATATATATATATATATATATATATATATATATATATATATATATATATATATATATATATATATATATATATATATATATATATATATATATCTTCTGATGGCACAACTGCCATTTTACCTTCAACTAAAGCTGAACTCTTCGCTCAAACTTTTGCCTCTAACTCTGCCTTGGACGATTCCGGAGCTATTCCTCCTCCTACAACCCCCTCCAACTCATTTATGCCTAACATTGTAATTTCTTCTAAAGATGTCATTTCTGCTCTCTCTGAGCTTAACACTAAGAAGGCGTATGGTCCTGATGGTATTCCTCCTGTGGTTCTCAAAACTTGTGCTTCTGAGCTTGCACCCTGCCTTGGTAAACTATTTCGTCTTTGCCTTTCTACTTCGATCCTTCCCTTCTTGTTGGAAACGTGCGCTCATTCAACCTGTACCGAAGAAGCGGGACCCTTCTCAACCCTCTAACTATCGTCCAATTTCTTTAACCTCCGTTCTTTCTAAAGTTTTCGAATCTATCCTTAACAGGAAGATTTGGAAACATCTCAATTCTTCCAATCTTATCCCTGATCGCCAGTATGGCTTTCGTAAAGGACGTTCTACTGGTGATCTTCTTTCCCTACTTTCTGACTCTTGGTCCTCCGCTCTTCGGGGTTTCGGTGAATCTTTCGCTGTGGCGCTAGACATATCGAAAGCTTTCGATAGAGTCTGGCACAAAGCTTTGATTTCCAAACTTCCCTCTTTCGGAATCTATCCTTCTCTCTGTGACCTCCTATCTAATTTCCTTTCTGGTCGTTCTATAGCAGCTGTTGTAGACGGCCACCGTTCCTCCTATAAATCTATAAATAGTGGTGTTCCTCAAGGATCTGTCCTTTCTCCAACTCTTTTTCTAATTTTCATCAATGATCTTCTCTCTATTACTTCGTCTCCTATACACTCCTATGCCGATGACTCCACCCTTCATTATTCCTTTCAATTTGAAAGACGTCCCTCCCAACAGCAGTTATTAGACGCAAGAAGGATTGCCTTGGAGCAACTGACCTCTGATCTATCCCTGATTTCAAATTGGGGCAGAGAAAACATGGTCGTTTTCAATGCCTCAAAAACTCAATTCCTCCATCTTTCTACTCGACACAATCTTCCATACAACTATGACATCTTCTTCGAAAACACCTCAACTCAAACCTTCATCTATTCTCAATATTCTCGGTGTTTCTTTTTCTCGTGATCTTTCTTGGAAAGATCACATTATCTCTCTCTCTAAACAAGCTTCTAAGAGGTTGGGTGTTCTGTGGCGCCTTCGTAGTTTTTTTACGCCACCCCAGTTGCTTGCTCTGTATAGGGGTGTTGTTCGCCCCTGTATGGAGTACGCCTCACATATCTGGGGTGGGTCCACACATACAGCTCATCTTGAAAAGGTGGAGTCTAGGGCTTTTCGTCTTATCAACTCTCCTGCTCTTACTAACTCTCTCCAATCTCTTTCTTCCCGTCGAATTGTTGCGTCACTCTCTCTATTACTATCGCTATTACAACGGACACTTGCTCTTCTGAACTCTCACGTCGCATACCTCCTCCACTGAGAAGGGCTCGTGCGACACGTCTTTCTACACAGTCTCATCCTTTCTCTGTCCAACTCTCCGACCCCAGACTTAACCGCTATGCTCAATCTTACATGTACTCTACTGGTAAAGTCTGGAACACACTCCCTTTATCTGTTTTCCCAACTTCCTTTGACTTGCACACTTTTAAACGCCGTGTATCGGGTCACGTCGGCCATTAGCGACCCCGAATCCGATTGCTTCCCAACTCCGGTGGATATTGGTAGGCCTTGGGCCTTTGCCCACCGGAGGAGACATAAAAAAAAAAATATATATATATATATATATATATATATATATATATATATATATATATATATATATATATATATATATATATATATATATATATATATATTATATATATATATATTTTATAACTGCTAATGATGTTATAATTTCGAGGAATCGAACCCGGGCCCCAAAAGATGGAAGTCCGTTGTGTTGACCACTACTCCACTGATGGTTCAAAAGGAAATAATCCAGAACTTCTACTGACATTTCTCGCCTAGTGAAAAGTCCCTTCAATATTTCCCCGACCACAACTTGGGCGTAGCGTCAACAGCTCTTTCTCTCGGGTGTTTCATAGGCTCGAAACCGGGGATAACGCCCATGTTTTTGTCAAAGTAAGGCTCCTCGCAGAGGATAAACTGGTCATTGATAAGCGTGAATTCTTCTCTCTTTATAAGTCTGGTAGCATCCAACCCTCTAAGTACCCGTGAGTCTCTTTCCTTCATCTCGTTCCTAAAGAGGAATCAGGTCAGGGGAAACCTTGTGGGGACTTTAGAGTCCTTAATGCTATGACTATGAACGACCGTTATCCATTACCTCTGATCCACATCATTTCCTCCAAACTGCATGTCGTATCTGTCTTTAGAAAAGTGGACTTCTGAGAGCCTACCATCAAATCTCTACCCATACAGATGACGTTGAAAAAACCGCAGTCCTCACTCTGTTTGGTCTGTTTGAGTTTCTTTTTATGCCATTTGATCTTCGTAATGCTGGGGCTACCTTTCAGCGTTTCATGTTCTCAATTTTTCGTGATGTCCCTTTCGTCTTTATTTGTACGGATGATATTCTTATTTTATTTTATTCTGAGGAAGAACACGCTTCTCACCTTCGTCAGATCTTCCATCTCCTTCATGAGCATTCCTTACGCTTGTCTCTTGACAAGTGCCTATTCTTATAGTCTTTCTTTGGTTTTTTGTTTGGCGTTAGCGTTTGAAAGGCGGGTCTTTCTACTCCTGCTATTAAGCAAACGGAAAAATCTTCGTTTCCTGGCGCCATTATCTTTCGTGATCTTTCTTGGAAAGATCACCATACTTCTCTTTCTAAACAACCATTTAAGACGTTGAGGATCCTAAGGCTCCTTCGTGATTTTTTTTACCCCACCCCTGTTGCTTACTGTTAACAAGCGAGTTCTTCATCCCTCTATGGAATACGCTTCACACATCTAGGGTGGTTCCACTCTTATAGCTCTCCTTCTATAATGGAGTCAAGGGCTTTCGTCTTATAAACTTTTCCTCTCTCACACACTAAGTCTCTCCAGTCTCTTTCGGTCTGTAGAATTGTTGAGTCACTCTCTCTATATTATGGCAATTAAAAAGGATACTGCTCTTCTGAACATCTCAATCCTCCTTCATTGAGAAGGGCTCGTGCCACACATCTTTCTACAGTCTCATCCTTTCTCTGTTCAACTCTTTATCCCCAGACTTAACTAAGACGCGCTCAATCTTACATGTAATTTACAGCAAAACTTCTGAAACACATTCCCTTTATCTCTTTCCGAATTTCGCTTAATCTTCACACCTTCAAACGCCGTGTATCAAGACATGTCGGCCTTTAACTAGACCAGATTTCTGTTTTTTTCCACAACTCTTGAAAAAATTAGCAGACCACTGATTTTTTCTCACCAGAGGAGGTGTAAAATCAAATATTAAATAAGAAAATAATAATATATATATATATATATATATATATATATATATATATATATATATATATATATATATATATATATATATATATATATATATATATATATATATATATATATATATATATATGGGCTAGACTGCACTTTGATCTCGTTAAATATTTCAAAAACTACTAAACGTACGTTAAAAAGGATAACATTTTTGAAATCCTTGAAGAATTTTGATAAAGAAAAATTGGGAATTAAAAAAAACTTATTATAATTTTAATAAATACGTAATATTATTTTTTTTAACACGCTGCACGACATCGTACGTCTGCCAGCGTCTTTTTCTCTGAGATTAATTTTGCACATTTGGTGTAACATAGATTTCGCGAATGAGTAAGAAAATTGTAAAATATGTGAAATATATATATATATGGTGTAATATGGCAGTAGGCCTGTATCTCACCGCAACATTCTAGCAATCAGTTAGGCTTGTATCCCACGGCAATCTTCGGTCGTCAGGTTATGATAAGTCGAACAAGTTACGCTAAAAAACTAAATAAAAATAATAATAATAATAATAATAATAATAATAATAATAATAATAATAATAATAATAATAATAATAATAAAAATAATAATAAGGACATAATTTTTCTCAAATTATCGTACACAAACAATTTTTTTTTTATTTTAACTTATTTTCACATCTTTTATAATTTCCTTTATCAAAATTCTTCAAGGACTCCAAAAATATTATCCTTTTTAACGTACGTTTAGTACTTTTTGAAATATTTTACGAGATCAAACTGCAGTCTGACATATATATATATATATATATATATATATATATATATATATATATATATATATATATATATATATATATATATATATATATATATATATATATATATATATATATATATATATATATATATATATATATATATATATATATTTGCGGATGCGGATGCGGATTGAATTTTATGCGGATGCGGATGCGGATGTTGAATTTTTGAAAGTGCGGATGCGGATGCGGATATATTTTGATGCGGATATGCGGATGCGGATGCGGATGCGGATGCGGATGATATTTTGATGAGGATATGCGGATGCGGATGCGATATGTTTATTGCATATATGCATATATATATATATATATATATATATATATATTATATATATATATATATTATTATTATGTTATAATATTCTATTATTATCGCTATACTGATTATAATAAATATTATTGCTTCAAAATTAATTTATTGATTCGTTCCATTTCTAATAATTTTGGATTCAATAATTCAATATATAATACACCTAATATAATAATAAATATATAATAAATATATATAATAAATAATATATTTATTAATTCAATATCAAATATTAATAATAATATTTCTTCATTATGGAACAATGTTATGGATTTGAAGCGGATGTATTTTCATGTAAACTGCCGGATTTATTTTCATGGTATAATTTATAATAATAATAATAATAATAATATATAATAATAATAATAATAATAATATATATATATATTATATATATATATATATATATATATATAAAATAAAGCGGATAATAATAATAATATATTATATAATATAATAAATATATAATATATATATATATATATATATATATATATATATATATATATATATATATATATATATATATATATATATATATATATATATATATATATATATATATATATATATATATATATATATATATATATATATATATATATATATATATATATATATATATATATATATATATATATATATATATATATATATATATATATATATATATATATATATATATATATATATATATATATATATATATATATATATATATGAAACTTACAAAAAAATATGATTTGAATATAGTTTTGCAGCAGTTTTCCTCAAAATAAAAATCAACTATTCACTATGAGAGCACCTTTAATACTGAGTAGAACTATAGAAGAACAGTCTAAAGTAAAGACACAGGATCAAGTTTTTATCTTCCACAAAGGCTACTTTAAGCCTAGGACCATCGGTATTTCCACGAGGGTTTCTTCTACATCCATACATTGTAATCTCTTTTTACTCTCGTTTCATTGGCTACGGTATTCCCGTGTTATGATTGGACGAATTATATTTGTCTTTTTTAAATGAATTTGATGATGCTTTCCACAAGGCGTCACTGAGAAATCCGGGAAACACATTTTTTAATGAAAATGAAAAATGATATTTAATTGCGGCTGCATTATTATTATTATTATTATTATTATTATTATTATTGTCGTTGCTTTTATTATTATCAACCATTAGTGATACTGTTACTTTACCAGAGTATTATTATTATAATAATTATTATTATTATTATTATTATCGTTTTTTTTTTTTTATTATTTATTTTTTTATTTAATTATTATTATTATTATTATTCATTTTTGTGATAGTGCTTTATTTTTTTAACTCTTTTAGATTTATAGATGCCTCTAAAACTCAGTTCCATCAAGTATCTCTTCCATCAAATCTTAAACACAAAAACATCTTTAAAAACAAATGTTTAAAATCTTCTCCTTCTTACATTCCTAAAATTTGCTTTCCTTTAAATCTTCTTTGAATAGATCACAATTGTCTCTCTCTCTCTCTCTCTCTCTCTCTTTTCTAATGTTCTAAAAGTAAATAAGATTCCAAAAACTTTTGTTTTGAAGTCGCCTTCAGGAAGTTCTTCTTACCACCGAAGTTACTTGGTATCCTTTGGAATATTTTTCTCCCTTGTGTGAGTTTGCATCGTATGTCTGAGGTGGGCTCCATACATACAGCCCTTCCTTGATCCCGGTCAAGTCTAGGACTTTTCAACTTACCAATTCTTCTGCTCTTATTAACTCTGTCTAATTTCTTTCTTCTTATTTGTGTTTAGTGCGATAAATTAACAACTAGAGTGAATTTGTGCAACAATTGTGAGATTTTTTTATCCACCATCCAAAATTATGTTGTGTACGACAAGGGTGTTGTTTCTTCTTTTGCCTAAGCGATGATACAACTGTTACAATTCTTGAAATTTTAATTTACATTGTCCCAACTTTTAAAATACGAATATTCTCTCAAAAAAACTGAAAAAAACACGAGGTGCATAAAGAAACATATTGAGGTGAACCACGAAATTAAGCAGTGCTCCAACCAAGTATGGTTTGTGTGGAACTAAGGAACTGGTACCAAATTTTAAAATTTCGAAACCTTTGTCCTCGTAGAGCCGATATATATATATATATATATATATATATATATATATATATATATATATATATATATATATATATATATATATATATATATATATATATATATATATATATATATATATATATATATATATATATATATATATATATATATATATATATATATATATATATTAGAGGTGGACCGGATATCCGCATCCGCATCCGCAACTGCGGATATCCGCATCATTTTTCCAATATCCGCATCCGTGGATATCCGCAACCGCATCCTCATGTGCGGATAGTAAAAAATTACGTATCATGCAATCAATAAAAACTTTCAAAGGCAAAACTTTGTATTGAATGCAGAACCTCTTTCTGAGCGCCATACAGGCGACTATCTTGAAACTGTATTTGAAAAGATGCTGACAAAATGGAAGATTTCATTAAATGAAGTGCACTGCGTAGTCAGGGATTCGGGCACAAATATAAAAAAGCACTTTCTCTGGCAAGAGTGAAAAATGTAGATTGCTTTGCACACCAAACTCAGATAGTAGTTAAAAATTCCATTATGAGTCAAAAATGTGTATCCGATTTAATAACCAAATGTAGGTTAATTGCTACGCATTTCAATCACTCCGTTGTAGCCCAAAATGAGCTGAAGAAAATACAAACAAGATTAAATGTTCGTCCACTTTCTGTCATGCAAGATATTCAAATACGCTGGAATAGTAGTTTGCATATGCTTGAGAGGATGAGCGAAATTAATGAGGCCATTTGCCTTTATGCTTCAAGCAGCACAAAATAAAGCCTCTAACAGCTGACGAAAATGACATTTTAAATAATTGTATTAATATCCTTAAACCTTTTGAAGAATTAACAAAGACTATAAGTTCATCTGAATCATGTTTGTCAGATGTGATACCACTTGTTTCAACATTGAAAGTTGTGTTAACAAATGTTATTAAGTCTAAGGGAGTTTCAAGGATGACTGAAACATTAATGAAGGAGATTTGAAAACCTGGAAAATGATGATGCTTATACAATTGCAACCTTTTTAGATCCTAGGTACAAAACAAAATTTTTTAAACCACTTGTTTCTCAGAATGTTAAAATCAAATTAGGATGCTTATGCGATGAGATGATAGAAACAGCTAAAATAACGCCTTTCAAGAAAAAGCAAAAGCTGTCAGATACAAAAGAAACAAAATCTGTTAGCTTAAACATTGCTAAATCAATGAAAGATCTTCTAGCTTCCAGCAGAGATGAAGAATCACAGTCAGAAGTGTCAAAGGATACAATATCGATTATTGAAAATTATCTGAAACTCCCACGTTTGGAGGCAGATAAAGACCAACTGGTTTGGTGGAGAGATAATTGCAAAAGTTTCCCTTTTCTTGCTGAGCTGGCAAGGACTTATTTAGCATGTCCTTCAACTAGTGTTGCTAGTGAGCGTTTTTCCAGTGGAGCAGGCCTCATTTACGACGAAAAGCGAACCAAACTTTCACCTGAAAGAGCCCAAAAGCTTTTATTTCTAAAAAATAACTTACCAATTATTAACTTCAAATGGAATATGTGAAACTGTGAAGTGTGAAGGTAATACTGAATTACTGGCTATATATATATATATATATATATATATATATATATATATATATATATATATATATATATATATATATATATATATATATATATATATATATATATATATATATATATATATATATATATATATATATATATATATATATATATATATATATATATATATATATATATATATATATATATATATATATATATATATATATATATATATATATATATATATATATATATATATATATATATAACCTTTTTCCAAATGAGTGGAGGTTGGGGAAAGAGGTTGGTGGGGTGTTCAAGAGTTGGGTCCCCGTCCCACACCCTGGTAACATAAATTCTGAATATTATATTTAAAATTCCAAGAATCTATGGCAAAAACTCTTAAAAAATTAAACTATCCGCATCCGCATCTGCGGATATCCGCAATTGAATATCCGCAACCGCATCCGCGGATAGTAAAAAATTACTATCCGGTCCACCTCTAATATATATATATATATATATATCAGAAAATTCAAGAATTTTGAACTCCAATTTCAGGGGGCAGCCCCCCCCCCTGGTGCCCCTTAGTTACGCTTATACATCTGAAGATATAATATTAAAAAAAAATAATTGAATTTAATATTGTGTTGTGCTTGCAATGAAGAATGAAACAGATCCTTGTTTTCCAGTTTAGTATTACGAGATTTAAGAAGAAACTATATAAATTACTCTTTAAGAAGAGTTAGTATGGCAATGTTTGCATTTAGTGCTAAATGAAACCTGGAGAACAAGTCTGAGATTTTGTTTTCACATTATCGACATTTTGTTTCTTATAAAATGTAAATAATAAATAAACTCTTAAACTAATACAAATATTGAGGTATTCAAACTGCTTTTTTTAATTTGTTTTCACTATATCTAACAATGATTAATTGATGCTAATATTTCATTTTCAAATTAAAATTTAAAGAGAAGCAAAATCATCGAAAATTTTCAAAAAAATGAAATGTATATTTTAGGGATGGAGCGATACCAAAATTTTTACCGATACCGATACCTAAAAATTACCAGATACCGATACCGATACCTGTATCGGAAAATATGCCGATACTACTTCCGATACCGATACTTTACTCTTATCCAAAAATTTTGCCGATACCGATACCGATACTGAAAAGGTCGATACCGATACCGGTATCGGAAAATATGCCGATACCGATACTTCACTCCATCCCTAGTATATTTTATTAATATTTTCCTTAATATTTCCTTCATTGGTTCTTTTGACATTCTCCTTACGTTAAAAGATGTGTGCAAGTTGGATAATTTTTACAAGCATTCAACTTGTAGCCTTCAATTTTTGACTGATAAAATGAATCATATTTAAATTTTTTTTTTGGTTCGATTAATTATCTTAAACGTTTTATTAATAATGCATTAAAATCAGAAAAGAAAAATTACAATTCTTCCAATGCAAATAACATTTTTAATGATGTCCTAGTAGCGTATATATATATATATATATATATATATATATATATATATATATATATATATATATATATATATATATATATATATATATATATATATATATATATATATATAGAGAAGTGAAATGAAATAAGCGCTTTACTACGATTAATAATGCTTCCTATGCAACATTGAAATTCTTAAACTCCCTTTTTGAGGTAAAATAAATAATAAAAAAAAAAACATATTGTAATTTAACATTTTTATTTATTTCATTTTACAAATAAAATCAAATAATTAAAAAAAGTTTTTAATCTCGTTTTGAGTTATTCTTGTAGTTAACCCATTCTCTTAAATATGAAGAGCAAATGTAATTGATTTCGCGAAAAGTTATAAATCCCTCTATCCCATGTTGTTCGCAGTGTAGCCCTCCTTCTCCATAATCATGAACTAAATTTTTGCTCAAACAGAATAAACATATCTTCTCTGCAATAGAATATTCATAAAAAGAATCCAAGTGTTCAAGAAATTCAATTAATTTTTCTTTTTCAAACAAACATAAAAATAATATGTTAATTTTGAATTTTATCTGATTTGTGACGTCCAAAGATAGCTTAGCAATTTCAGGCAAACTTCTATCTAACAATTCTCTTTTAAAATTAGATGCTTCCTCGTTAGAATAACCACGGAATTTTAAAAGTCGATTAAGCCACTTACGATCTTTATATTCCATGAGAGGGGAATATTCGATATTTTTTTGAAATTTGTTTTTGCTTTGACCAGGTTTCAGAAACCACTGCAATATATTATTTAGAAAAGAAAATGGAGTTTTTTCCTTCAATTTAACGAACAAGTGTTCTATTTTATTGGAATGGGTCAAACGATGGAAAAATTCATCCTTAAAATCGTTAATCTCATCACTACCAACAACCCATTCAAAGATCTTTTCAACTAGCTCTATATTTCGCTTCTTCATTACATCGTCGAAGGAGTCAAGTAAAAAATCTTTTTTAAATTTATCTACAGTCTCTTGATCTAAATCCATTGTCTCTAAAAACAAATTTGCCAATCTAAATTTACCCGAAAATACCAAATGGGTACAAATCATTTGTCCTTGAAAAGCCAACATATTCTTTCTGTCATTTAAATTTGCACTTTCTAAAATTAATTTTAAAACTTTTAAATCAGCAGTTTTAAATTTATCGATATAGAAAAATACCGTCAGTAATCTTGGGCGCTTTACTGTTCCATTGTCTGCAGTAGTTTGCATTATACCTGATTCGGAGACCAACATCTGTTTCTTCAAGTGAGCTGGACTCTTAATCCAAAACTCACTTAGTAAAAGGTGATAATCATAATACTCACTTATATAGTCGTTATTAAAAAGCAAAATAATTTCAACCATTAAGACATAATATTCTTCAACACCAAAATTCTTGTAAACTATTTTTGCAAAATCCATAAATTGATATTGATATGGCCAAAATAAAAGCCACCTAATTATTTGATAAGAGAAATTGAACTTTTTAAAAAATAAATTTAATTTTCTTTTGTTCAACAAACTTAAAAAAAACATTATGATTTTGTAGTCAGCTAAATAATTTACATATGATGAGTGAAAATCAATCGCTCTATACTCACGTTCGATTTGTTTCAAAGTCGAACTTAAATAATCATAATAAAATCTATAAACGCGATTTCTTATTATTTTTACACCCTTTTTTAAACCATAGCTATACTTAACTGCTGCAACATTCTTATTTTTCAACCCGTAAGAGAAAATTCTTTCTTTAAACTTACGAGTTCTCACTTTGTGATGCTGCGGTGACCTTGAAATGTCCTCAAGGTACTCTGACCACAATACCATCGGGGTTTTGGAATAATATCCATAAGTTGAGATTATTTTTTCAAAATTTGGTTCGTTGTTTTGCAGTTCTTGCCACAAACCTGGAACAATATCTTGCAAAAAATATTCGCAAGCAATATGAAATTTGAGAAAAGTACTTAAAACTTGGTTCCTTCACCAGTTCTCTTGCCGCTTTTTGTTCATCAATCAATCCATCTGTTGTAAACATTGAGCTCTTAATAAAATTTTTGCTAAATGTAAATGACAAGTCGAAAGTTTCTTGTAGATGCTCTGCAAAATTCACCATATCGATTCCAGTAACTGGAATTAAATGCTTTGGGATAATCTTCTTCATCTCCGGATTATAATCTTCTAAAATATTAGACATAATCTTATAAAGAGCCTCCTCCCATTTCCAATAATTTTCGCAATATTTGGACAAAGAAAATATTACTCTTTTACTACGAGGGTGGTTTAATAACACAACCAATGCTGGAACTCCACAAAGATTTTGCAATGAAGGCACCATTCTCTCAAGTTGTATCTGAAATATATATATATATATATATATATATATATATATATATATATATATATATATATATATATATATATATATATATATATATATATATATATATATATATATATATATATATATATAGGCCAGAGAGTACTTAGCATGTATACATATTTAAAAAACTACTAAACGTACGTTAAAAAGGATTATATTTTTGGAATCGTTGAAGAATTTTGATAAGGAAAAATTGGAAATTAAAAAAAAATTATATTAATTTTAATAACTACGTATTTTATAGTTTAATATGCAAGAAGACGTCGTCGTTCGTCTGGCATCGCACCTCTGGCAGCGTCTTTTTATAAGTCAAATTCAGAGAATTTTTAGTAGGATAAAAATAAATTGGGCGCTTGGTAGAAAATTGTGAAAAAAATGTTAAATATATATATATATATATATATATATATATATATATATATATATATATATATATATATATATATATATATATATATATATATATATATATATATATGTGTAATATGGCCGTAAGTAGTAAGGGACGCGCTTTCGGCCGGTAAAAATCTGG
>SEYY01005426.1:22500-32500 GCA_009176605.1 Armadillidium nasatum
ATATATATATATATATATGATAAAATTTAAAGGTTAATAAGCCTAAAAGTCAATAATAAAAAGTCAAGAATGTAAATTTAAAAAATTATGAAGTTTGATTTCCTATTTTAATAATTATAAATTGAGTCATGGCTACGGAACCAGAGCTGCAAGAGTGTCGAGATGAAGCCCCCCTTCACTCCTCCCCTCTTCCCCCTAAAAAAAATTGTATGAAACGAATGGCCAGAAGAAAAAAATTGGTAGTTTTATTGTTGAGGTGAGCCATATTAGATTTCTAATTATTTATATTCTATTGAAGTCATAAAAGCAAATTAAACATAAATGCAATAAATAAAGCCTAATGGAGGTCAGAAGACCTCTTTTTCTACTATAAAATATAACAATTTTACTATAAAATGATATTCCTCTTATCTTATATGTGGGTTATCATTTTGAATTTTGATAGACTGATATTTCAGTACAGGAATAAACAATATATCGATAATAAAATTGATAGCATATAATAGAAGAGTAAACTTTACAACTCTTGGAAAATGGAGCAGAACCCTCTATACCCCTTATAGATAAATTTTCCCCTGCCATGCATTTATATGCAATTACTGAATTCGATATTGAAATTCAAACGTCTCTTTTTAACTAAAATTTAAAGTTTTAGTTTATTTATTGAACAAAAGTGGTTTTCAGACCTCAATTACTCATTGTTTTTGAAATGTATTTATATATACTTTGCATTTATAGTTTAAATAAAGGAAAATACTTTAATTAAAAATCAAAGTAGCTCAAATGAGCAATAAAATTACCGAAAAGATTTATACTATACAATTAAAAGGATTCAGAAAAAGATGAGAAAAATATATTATAAAATAAAGGGATGCGAGAGTGGAGATGCATATTTATTAAATGTTTATTTATTTAATGTTAAGCTCTGAAAGTGCAGAAATATATATATATATATATATATATATATATATATATATATATATATATATATATATATATATATATATATATATATATATATATATATATATATATATATATATATATATATATATATATATATATATATATATATATATATATATATATATAATTAAATTATTTGAAAACGTTTTGAATACATTTTCATTGAGAATTTAAGTACATTTGAAAAATGTATTTAATGCCTAGTATTTAATTACATTCTTGCTCTGTATATTGTATTTAAATGCATTTAAATTATTTACTACACATCTCTGAACGTTGGAAGGACATAGGATGATACCATGCAGTTCGATGAGGCTTACTAACTCACCAAAAAGGAGAAAGTATACGGTAGAGAGCTCAGAAGAAGTGTGTGTGTGTGTTTTTAGCTGCCTCCTGATTTCGATTAAAATAATAGGTCGTATAATGAAATTACTGGTAATTTGTGTTGATTTTCTCATCCCTATCACCAAAGATAAAAATAGAGAATAGTTCTTACCGTATAAAAGTCTCTCCATCAAGAGTTTTAACGAACTAAAAGCCTATCTGGCAAATGAATTCTCGATCGAGAGTTTAACGAACTAAAAGCCTATCTGGTAATTCAATTCTCCATCGAGATTTTAACGAGCTAAGAGCATGACGCAATAAAATAATACACATAAGTGAAATTGTCTAGGCTAAGCATGTATAATAATTATTGAAGTAGCCAATGTTAAATGAAATAATGATAATAATAATAATAATATAAATAATAATAATAATAATAAAAGAAAAGATCCAGTGCAATAATAATAATAATAATAATAATAATAATAATAATAATAATAATAATAATAATAATAATAATAATAATAATAATAATAATAATAATAATAATAATAATAATAATAATAATAATAATAATAATAATAATAATAATAATAATAATAATAATAATAATAATAATAATAATAATAATAATAATAATAATAATAATAATAATAATAATAATAATAATAATAATAATAATAATAATAATAATAATAATAATAATAATAATAATTATATTATAATATATATATAATATATAATAATAATATAATAATAATAATAATAATAATAATAATAATAATAATAATAATAATAATAATAATAATAATAATAATAATAATAATAATAAGAAGAAGAAGAAGAAGAATATTTATTTTGTTGAACACGTGGTCTGAAGCAGGTTTTATATATATATATATATATATATATATATATATATATATATATATATATATATATATATATATATATATATATATATATATATATATATATATATATATATATATATATATATATATATATATATATAATATATAATAGTAATAAAAATAATAATAATAATAAATAATAATAATAATAATAATAATAATAATAATAATAATAATAATAATAATAATAATAATAATAATAATAATAATAATAAGAAGAAGAAGAAGAAGAAGAAGAAGAAGAAGAAGACGAATAATAATATTTATTTTATTGAACACGTGGTCTGAAGCAGATTTTGCGATATATATATATATATATATATATATATATATATATATATATATATATATATATATATATATATATATATATATATATATATATATATATATATATATATATATATATATATATATATATATATATATATATATATATATATATATATATATATATATATATATATATATATATATATATATATATATATACTAATAATATAAATTATAATAATATATAAAATTGTCGTAAATATATTCTACAATATACAATATAAAGAATGAACACAAAAATTTAAACTTACAAAAAATGTGATCTCAAAATGGTCCTTTTTCACTCTCTCTTCTCATAAAAATAGACACCAACCTTTCGCTGTGAGAACTTCTTTGACACTGAATAGATTGGTTGAAGAACAGCCTAAGACTAAGTAGAAGTAAGATTAGGACTATGGTTAACTCCAGCATTGGACCATTTGAATTTCCGCGATAGTTTCTCTATATCCACACACTGAATCTTTTTTTCATTTAGGTGTGTTTTCTTGGCTACGGTATCAGTATTATGATTGGACATTTTTATCTTTTTATAAACTTTTGATAATGATTTTCTTAAGGCATGAGTGAGAAACTCTGGAAACACATGTACAGTCGTGAACAAAAGTTCGTTCCTATTAAGCTGAAAAAATAATATAAAATGGAGATCATTTAATTCAGCCAATCACAGTTCAAAATGTTTTTATTCTCTTTTTATTCAAAATAGAGCTTTTATGAAATGATCTCCATTATATAAATATTTATTTCCAGCTTAATAGGAACGAACTTCTGTTCACGACTGTACATTTAAATGAAAAATAATTTTTAATTACGTCAAAGTTATAATTTTTTATTATTATTATTATTATTATTATTATTATTATTATTATTATTATTATTATTATTATTATTATTATTATTAAAAATGATAAAAAATTATTTAAATAATAATTTAAAATAATAATTATATTAATTAAATTCATTTAAAAAGCAAAGTTGAAAAGGATAAAATAATAATATTAAAAGTGATAAAAATGGATAAAATTGACCCGAGCTTGCGACGCATTCACATGTGGGTTTTTATTCAAAGAAGTTGAAAGAGGAAATAGATAAAAACTTTTTGAACTCCTTTGAACAAAGGACCTTGGGTGTAGGAGACGCAAGTTCGGGTCGTTTTATGATTTTGTTATTTTTTTAATATGATAACATTAAAAAACAGAATATATATATATATATATATATATATATATATATATATATATATATATATATATATATATATATATATATATATATATATATATATATATATATATATATATATATATATATATATATATATATATATATATATATATATATATCACCTCTGGTGGGCAAAGGCCCGAGGCCTACTAAAAGTTCCACCAGAGCTAGTGAGAAAATCTTAAACTGGTCAAATTAAAAGCCGACATATAGTGAAAATAGATGATGGGAGTGTGTTCCAGACTTTACCAGTAAAGTACATGTAGGATTGAGCATAGCGGTTAAGTCTGGAGTCAAAGAGTTGAACATAGAAAGGATGAGAATGTGTTGAAAGAAATGTAGCTGCACGATCCCTTCTCAATGGAGGAGGTATGCGATGGAAGTGTTCAAGAAGCAGTATCTATTGTGATAGCGTTAGTATAAAGAGAGTGACGCAACAATTTGAAAGGGAAGAAAGAGACTGGAGAGAAGAGATGATAAAACGAAAAAACCTAGACTCTACCTTTACAAAGAGAGCTTTTTGAGTGAAATCCCTCCTTATGTGTGATGCATACTACATACATTGGCGAACATCACCCTTATATTCAGCAAACAACAGGGCAAAGTGAAAAAAAGTCTGAATGTACCTCAGAACACTTAAAATCTTAGTGGCTTGTTTAGGAAGAAAAGGTAATGCGATTTTTCAAGAAAGATAAACTATCTATCTATCTATCTATCAATCTATCCATATATATATATATATATATATATATATATATATATATATATATATATATATATATATATATATATATATATATATATATATATATATATATATATATATATATATATGTATTTGTTATAGACGGCTACCGTCCTTTATTTAATAAGTATTAACAGTGTTGATTAAGGGTCTCTTAAACTACCAACTATTTCTCTACTTTTTAATTAGTGACCTTCCCTTCGTTACTTAATCGCCTATTAATTCCTTTGAAGATGACTCCACCCTTCATTCCTATTTTCATTTTGAAAGATGCCCTACTCAGCAGCAATTAAATGACGAAAGGATGGTGCCCTTAGAGCAACATACCTTTGATCTATCTCGAATTTCTAATTCGAGCATGGTTGTTTTCAATACCTCAAAAACTCAGTTCTTTCCTATTTCTACTCTACATAATCTAGTCTAGTATAAAATCTTCTTCGAAAACACACAATTAGAATTTTCTCTCTCTCTCTCTTTTTCTCTCTCTCTCTCTCTCTCTCTCTCTCTCTCTCTCTATATAATATATATATATATATATATATATATATATATATATATATATATATATATATATATATATATATATATATATATATATATATATATATATATAATAATTTTTTTTTTTTTTTTTTTTTTTTTTTTTTTTTTTTTTTTTTTTTTTTTTTTTTTTTATTAATAATTTAATAGAAATGTTCCTAATTATTATTTTTTATTAGAACTATTAATAATAATGAAGGTTTCCAAAAGTTTTCTCTTTAATGGTTTCGTAATATGGATTAAAATGATGGTTTTCGGTAAGTCTATGATTCCAGTCGTTGATTTTTTCTTCTTATGATTTCTTCTTATGATGACGAAAACGAAGAATTTTATTGTCATCCATTCTGATGTTATAAGTAGTTTCTGCTCTTTAAATCTACGGCTTTTTCAATATATTATTTATTACATTAACTACAATTTAGTTTATACACTGAAATATTATTAAAAACCGGTTTTATTATTTTCTTTAATGTATAAATAACAAAATTGACGAGTAAAACGTTTTTATTTATACAATTCTTATTTTTTGAATTTTTATCAAATAAAATAGGATAAACCATTACGCTTCCTAAATTAAAAATATTTGCATTGGAAGATTTGTAATTTTTCTATTCTGATTTTAATTAAAATATAATTCAAGATAATATCTAATATAATTGAATCCAAAAATTAGAGGCTAACATTTAAATGGTTGTAAAACTTATCCAACTTGTATTTATCATTTAAAGGTAAGAAGAATGTGAAAAGGAAAAAAATGAAGGTAAGAATTGGTTATGGGTGGGTTTACTATTTTTACCCTTATTTCTCCTTTTGTTGAAATAAGAGTACCTAAAAAGGCTAACATGCTTTCGTGAGGTTTGTTTATTTTAAATTTAATTGAAGGTCCAAAATTATAAATTTTATTTAATAAACTTCTGGAGAAATGTTATTCCTCAAAACAGCAAAATTATTATCAGCTAAATATTTTAGTTATGAATATTTTTCAGATACTTCCTCTGAAATAAATTTCATAAAGATGTTACTAAGTGATGGGGACAACGGTGACCCCATACGTAACCCTCTTTACTTATTTAAAAAAAAAAAAAAAAAAAAAAAAAAAACTTTATTAATATCGAAAATGCATAATTCTTTATAGTAGAAATCAATTTTCTATATGAAATGAAACAGAATAGAAAAGGCTTTAACATATTCTTCCTTTTCAGCATTTCTTTATTGTATCTCTAGTTATGGTACAAAAAAAAAAACATGCTTCTTTCAATGACTCAAGCACACACAATCCTTTTTGCTTTCTACTTGAAATAATCTTCTACACGACTCAAACCTTTTTCTGCTCTTAAGGTCTTTTCCTAAGTGATCTTTCTTGGAAGTGTCACATTTTCTCTTTCTCTTAAACACATTTCTAAGAGGTTGTGTGTTTTGAGGTTTCTTCGGAACTTCTCCCTATCACCCCAAAAATTTATTTTGTATGTGTTCATTGTTCGCCCGTGTATGGAGTGGTTCTACACATACTGCTTTCCTTCATAAGGTGGAGTATAGGGCTTTTACATTTTAAAACTCTTCATCACTAACTATCTCTCCTATTTTTTTTCAAGTCGTTGAAGTATTGCATCACTCTCCTTATGCCATCGATATTTCAATGGACTTCTGACTTCTCTATCCGAATTCCTCCTTCCTTTGAGGATAGTTATATTATATAGAAACACTATAAACAGTCTTTGTCTAACTCTCTAACATCAGACTAAACAGCTGCGCTCATTCTTATTTCCTTACATGCACTCCTTAGAAAAATCTAAAACTCTTCCTCCTTCTATTGTCACCACTTTTTTTTTCGACTTGCACACTTTCAATCTGGTTATGTCGGCCTTTGATTTGGATTTGTTTTTTGAATTTTCCCAACTCTGATGGAAACTTTGTAAAACTTCGACCTTAAAGTATAAAATTAAAAAAAAATGAATAATAAATAAATATATTTAGATAAATAAAAAGACCGAAATACAGTAGATGTATAAACGTGTTTTTGATATGTATTAGTTGCGATTTTCGATTTCAATATTCTTTGATTTGTTTCTTGAATGGAAGTCACCAGTGTTGTTTTTGTTCACGTTTTGTTTGAACTTTACCATTTGTTTTTCGTTCAGTTTTTAATTTAGCCTTGTTCTAACTTTTAAAATAAGGATGTTCTTAAACAACAATGAAAATGACATCTAAAAAAAAAAAAAAAAAAAAAAAAAAAAAAAAAAAAAAAAAAAAAAAAAAAGGAGAATGAGGAAGTAATATATATTGAATTTGTGTAGCCGGAGAGGAGCAGGACCGAAAGTTAGTGAAAGTTCCAGAAACTGGAGCTGAACTTTAAAATTTGTTCCTGAGTCTTGGACGATAAAGAGATAAAGTCTTCGGAACCGGAGACGAGATTTCAAAATTCAACTCGCACTAATATATATATATATATATATATATATATATATATATATATATATATATATATATATATATATATATATATATATATATATATATATATATATATATATATATATATATATATATATATATATTGATTAATTAATTTAACCATTTAATAAACCTAACCAAACTTTGACCTAACGAACTGATTAAGGAGATGTTAATCAATTATTTTTTTCCTATTTGGTGATTGATTTTAATCAAATAAACATTTTCATTAATATTTTTTAAATTTTCATTTGCAACAAGTTTGAAGTTCACAAATAGTTTTCTTTTAAATCAAAGAACAAAACTGAATTTAAATAACAATTATAAATAATATATATACTACAATTCTGAGGTAAAATAAATAAACATATAGTACAATAGTTTATATATATTTCATTGAACATATAAAATATAAATAATTGAATTCTATCTAATCATCCCAATCTTTAAAGTATACAGTCAATTCTCTGAAAATAAAAAAAAAACAAACTCTATCGGTTGCGTAAATAAAAATAAATCTATTAGATCCATAATATTTCACAGTGTATCTGTGCATATCCTCCATTGCCATAAACTAGATTATTGTTTAAACATAATAAATATATGTTCTCTTCAATAGAAAATTCATAAAAATAATGCAAGTGGTCAGTAAATTCTGGTAATTTTTCTTTTTTAAACAAAGATAAAATACATTTTTGTCTTAAAAACCTCTCACATTCGTGTCTCTCAAAGACATCCTAGTAATTTCAGGCAATTTTCTGTATAGTAAGTCTCTCTTATTATCTGATGCTTCTTCGGATGAATAACCACGGTAGTTTAAAAGTTGATCAAACCACTCGTGTTTTTCATATTTGATAAAAGGTGAATATTCAATTTTCTTTACCCATTCGTCTTTGTTTTGAATAGAGGTGAATATTCAATATTTTTTTCAAATTCGTCTTTGTTTTCATTAGTTTTCAGGAACCATTTTAAAATTTTATTTAGAAAAGAAAATGTAGTTTCTTCCTTCATTTCAACGAACATATGTTAAATTTTATTAGAATGAGTACACCGATGAAAAAATTCATCCATAAAGTCATCAATCTCGTCACTTCCAACAACCCATTTAAAGATCTCTTCAACATAACCCATGCATTGCTCTATCATTACAAAATTAAAAGTGTCAAATAAAAAATCTTTTTTAAAAGTCTCTACAGTCTCTTGATCTAAAGCCAGACTCTTTAAAAACGTATTAGCCGATCTAAAACTACCACGCTTATATATCAAATAATGACAGATTCCATTTCCTTGAATCAACAAAATTTTCTTTCTATCAAGTGAATTTACATTTTCTAAAATTAAATTAATATTATCTAAATCATCAGGTAGGAAATTAGGGAGACAAAACAACATCGTTATTAAATTGTAGAAAGGCATTGCATCATGGTCAAAAATATTAAATTTTGTTGTTTCATATATTATAATCTGTTCCTTGAAGTGAGCTGGACTCTTAATCCAAAATTCTCTTAGTAACAGTCGATAGTTATAATATTGACCTTCTTTTTGGCAATAAAGAAATAAAATAATTTCACCTATTAAATAATAATATTCCACTACGCCAAATTTCTCGAAGACTAAATTGGCAAAATCCATAAATTGATATCGATATGGCCAAATTAAAAACCATCTAAATATAATGATGAGAAAAGTCAAAATTTTTGAAAAAATAATTTAATTGCCTTTTGTTCATCAAACTTATAAAATATATTAGAATTTTTTGATCACCTAAAACATTTGTACCTGAGTGAGAAATAATTGATATGCTAGGACTTCCGATGTTTTTCAAAGTCGAACTTACATAATTACAGTAACATCTATAAATATGTTTTCTTAATAGTTTTACTTCTTTTCTAGAACCCCCTTTTGGATCGATGCTGTACTTAACTGCTGACACATTTTTATTTTTTAAGCCATAAGAGAAAACTCTTTCCTTAAATTTACGTGTTATAACTTTTTGATGTTGTGGTGACTTTGAAATTTCTTCAAGAAACTCCGGTCCACATTACCATCGGAGTTTCAGAACTGTGCTCGGAAAGCATATTTTTAAAATTTGGTTCGTTGTTTTGTAATTCTTCCCACAAACTTGGAACAATATCTTCCAAAAAATATTCGCAAGCAATATGATATTTAAGAAAAGTACTAAAACTTGTTTCCTTCAAAAGTTCTCTCCCTGCTTTATCTTCATCAATCAATCCATCTTTTGTAAACATTGAGCTCTTAATAAAATTTTTGCTAAATGTAAATGACAAGTCGAAAGTTTCTTGTAGATACTCTGCAAAATTCAAAATGTCGAACCCAGTAAAACGAATTAAATGTCTTGGAATAATCCTCTTCAACATATGATTATATTCCTTTAAAATTTCAGAAACAGCTCTGTGAAGAGTCCTCATACCATTCCATGTGATTTTCACGAGTTTTGGACAAAGAAAATATTTCTCTTTTGACGTGAGGATGGTTTAATAATACA
>SEYY01005426.1:35000-44042 GCA_009176605.1 Armadillidium nasatum
TATATATATATATATATATATATATATATATATATATATATATATATATATATATATATATATATATATATATATATATATATATATATATATATATATATATATATATATATATATATATATATATATATATATATATATATATATATATATCGTCTGTAAACAGATTAAAAAAATGAACACAAACACTAACACTTACAAATATTTGATCTCAAAATGATTATTTTTCACTCACTCTTCGCATAAAAATGCAGACCAAACATTTACAGACGTGACTCATAGAATACTAAGTAGAAGTAAGCGTAGGACCACGGTTATCTTCCCTATGGTTAATCAAAACATAGGACCACGGTAATCTTCCCTGTGGCTAATCTAAACATAGGACCACGGTTAATCTTCCCTACGGTTAATCAAAACATAGGACCACGGTTATCTTCCCTATGGTTAATCAAAACATAGGACCACGGTAATCTTCCCTATGGCTAATCTAAACATAGGACCATGGGTATCGTATCTCTATTATATGCTGTAGCTGCGTTTTCAGTGTTTCTCTGAGCATGAAACTAAGGATAGGTTAATTATCACATGCTTTTAAAAAGGCAAAAAATTCAATTTTATCAAAATACTGATAACGTAGCCAATGAGACGCCTTTAATGAAGATTCAAAGAGTGGATATAAAGTATCCCCAGTGAAGATATCCATGTGGTCCTATGCCTTTTTCATTCAATGAATGTTTGGTTTTTAGTTTCAATAAAACAAGAGTAAAACCATGACAAATTAAAATCAAGTACCTTATTAGTTTCAGTGTTTGTGGTCATTCTACAGACTGCGTATATATATATTGATGAAGCAAATCATAAATTTGGTTGATGAGATCTTTAAATGGGTTGTTGGAAGTGATGAAATTGATAATTTTAAGGATGAATTTTTCCATCGGTTGACTCATTCCTAATAAAATAGAATATTTGTTCTTTTAACTGAAGGAAGAAACTCCATTTTCTTTTCTAAATAAGATTTTAAAATGGTTCCTGAAAACTGATGAAAACAAAGATAATTGGGAAAAGGAATACTGAATATTCACCTCTATTCAAAACAAATACGAGTGGGAAAAGAATACTGAATATTGACCTCCATTTAAAACAAAGACGAATTTGAAAAGAATATTGAATATTTACCTCTATTCAAATATTAAGAACTCGAGTGGTTTGATCAACTTTTAAAATTACGGTCGTGGTTATTCGTATGAAGAAATTTGACATATTAAGAAAAATTTACTCTTCAGAAAATTGACTGAAATTGCAACGATGTTTTTGAATACAAAAATGTTTAACTAAAAAATCTTAAATTTTTTTATAATAAAAATTTTAATAAATTTTTTTTATTTTCCTTTATATTTTTTATAAATATTCTTCGATGATTTCAGTGTTTAATACCAACAATGGTTTTCTTGAAAACACGTGGACTGAAGTAGCATAGATCCAAAGAAATAATAATAACAATAATAATAATAATAATATTAATAATATAATAATAATAATAATATTTGTGATTGAGAACACGTGGAATGAAGCATCACAGATACAAAGTAATAATAATAATAATATAATAATAATAGTAATATAATAATAATAATCATAATAATAATAATAATAATTTTTTAATAATAAATATTTTAAATATATATATATATATATATATATATATATATATATATATATATATATATATATATATATATATATATATATATATATATATATATATATATATATATATATATATATATATATATATATATGTAAAGAATAAATTACCTAATATATTCTATTGTACACAGTCTAAAGAATAAACACAAACACAGAAACGTACGAAATATTTGATCTCAAACTGCCTGATTTTCACTCACCCTTCGTATTAAAATAAAAAACCAAAACATCCAGTGAGGAAACCCCTGGAATAGTGAGAACGAGTAAGCATAGAACCATGGGTATCTCCACGATGATTTCTCTAAGGGTAGGATCATGGGTATCTCCACGAGGTTCCAACCAATGAAATCTTCTTTACGTGCGTTTCTATGGCAACCCTTTCACTATTCTTATTGGACGGAATTATTTTTGTCTTTTTAAAAGCATGCGTTGATTATTATCAAATGGACATTTATTTTAATAGTATATATATATATATATATATATATATATATATATATATATATATATATATATATATATATATATATATATATATATATATATATATATATATATATATATATATATATATATATATATATATATTATATATATATTTATTTATTTTTTTAATGTTTTTTTTATGCTTTTTTTATTTTTCTTAAATATAAATGGGTGAAATAAACGAAAAAAAAATCAGAACTATAGTAATTAAATACTTTTTAAAATCTTCTATTAGAAAATCCATATATTTTGCTTCTTAGTAGATGAAACTATCTGTGGTTTTCACAAAGTATCAAAATAAACCCTAAACTTAGAAAATGTTATATAGAATGGCAATGTTTAACATATGTATTCACTCTTGTTATTATGCAGAGAAGCGAGGAATTAGAACTTGCTTTTTTTTAACATGGACAGAGTGAGTGTAAGGCGCTTTTTTCCAACAATGGTTGCACGAGTGTATATTTAGGATTCCCGTTGACGATGACAGGGATGTGAGTCATAGAAGTGGCATGGAATTGTTAATAAAAGAATATTCGTCTATTAGAAATCATTTTTTGACTTGTGAAATATTAACTTAGCCAAAAACTTGACGCCTTTGTTTTTTTGATTGAGAACCCTTTCCATAAATTTGTAATGATCATCGATAGTTTTTAAAATGGTCAGTTTAGCATTTTTTTTTTTGTGATAAAAACTCTTCATTTAAAAATTTGTTTTGAGATATGCTGGGATTTTATCTTAAACTTTTCAGTCTTATTACATTCTTCGTTATAAAATTTATCATTTATGTAAACCTAACTTCCTGATAAAATTGAGAATAAATATTTCGTACCATATTAGGGATTGACTATATTTTAATAAATATTTTCATTAAAAAATTTTTGTAATTTTTTTTTGCAACAATTTTGAATTTTACAATAAAAGACCAAAATTTAATTTAAATAAGTTTATAAAATATATATTCTCAAATACGGAGGCATATTGAATAAACATAGTGTAGATAAATTTATATTTATTTCATTCAACATATAAAATTAAACAACTTGAGTTTTATTTGATTCTTTTAAGTAACTTATCAATTTGTTTAAAAAAGGAAGAACAAATTTTGTCTACATAATTGACAGAAACAAATCCATTTGTTCCATGATGCTCACAGTGTTGTTGTGCTTCTAATCTATTATTATAGACTAGAGTATTGTTCAAACATAATAAACATATTTTCTTTTCAATAGATAATTTATAAAAAGAACGCAAGTCGTCAGTAAATTCTTGTAACTTTTCTTTTTTAAACGAACATAAGTAAAATACATTCATATCTAAAAATTCTTCGACATTTGAATCGTCCAAAGACATCCTTGCAATATCAGGTAACCTCCTGTATAGTAATTCTGTTTTAACTGATGATGCTTCCTCGTACGAATAACCATGGTTGTGTAAAAGTTGATCAAACCATTCTGGTTCTTCATATTTGAAGAGAGGTGAGTATTCAATATATTTTTCCCATTCTTTTATTTTTTCGTCAGTTTTCAGGAACCATTTCAAAATTTCATTTAGAAAAGGAAATGGAGTTTCTTCTCTCAATTTAAAGAACAAATATTCTATTTTACTAGAATGAATCAAGCGATGGAAAAATTGACTCTTAAAATCGTCAATCTTATCGCTTCCAACAGCCCACTCAAATATCTCTTCAACAAAATCTATGCTTTGTTTCTTTATTATAGAAAGGAATGAGTGAAATACAAAATATTTTTTAAATATCTCTACAGTCTCTTGATCTAAATCTAAACTCTTTAAGAAAAAATCAGCCAATCTAAAATTACCTTCCGAAAATATCATATAATGACAAATATTATTTCCTTGATTCTCCATAATTTTTTTCCGATGAATTAGTTCCAAATTTTGAAAAATTAACCTAACATTGTCCAAATCATCAGCTGTAAAGTCAGTGGCAACGAGGATAACGAACAACGTTGATATCAAACCATCGCAGGACCATATGTAATTCTCAGAATGTTTTATTTTTCCTTTTTCAGAGTTTATAATCTGTTCCTTCAGATCTGCTGGAATCTTAAACCAACATTCCCTTAATAACAGGCGATAATTATAATACCAACATATGTATGGCTCACACAAATAAACAGTAATTTGATCCGTCAGGTCAGAAAATTCCTTTTTACCACAATTCTCCAAGATTATATTTGCAAAATCCATAAATTGATACTGATGTGGCCAAAGTAAAAACCATCTAAGTATATGATAAGAGAAATCAAAATTTAACAAAAAATTACTCAATTCCCTTCTGCTCATCAAACTTATAAAATACAACATAATTTTGTGATCCTCAAAAATACTTATATATAAATAGGAATCAGATATTGATTTGTGACGCTTGAGGTCTTCCAAAACAGAATTTACAAATTTACAGTAATGTGTATGATTATACTTTATTATTGATTTTAACTTTTTCCTAGATCCTCTTTTTGGATCTCTACTGTACTTAACTGCCGATACATTTTTATTTTTTAAGCCATAAGAGAAAACTCTTTCCTTAAATTTAGCTTTTTGATGTTGTGGTGGCTCTGAAATTTTCTCAAGAAACTCAGACCACATTACCATCGGAGTTTCGGAACTATACTCGGTAAGCATATTTTTAAAATTTGGTTCGTTGTTTTGTAGTTCTTGCCACAAACCTGGAACAATATCTTCCAAAAAATATTCGCAAGCAATATTATATTTGAAAAAAGAACTAAAACTTTCTTTCTTCAGAAGTTCTCTCGCAACTTTATCTTCATCAATCAATCCACTCTTTGAAAATATAGAACTTTTAATAACATTTTGACAAAATGTTAAAGACAAGTCAAACCTATCTTGTAGACACTCTGAAAAACTCAACATATCGAATGCAATTACTGGAATTAAATGTCTTGGAATAATACTCTTCAACATTGGGTTATATTCCTTTAAAATTTTAAATATTATTTTAAAAAGAGTATCATGCCAGTCCCAGTAATTTTCACGACTTCTGGACAAAGAAAATATTTCCTTCTTGATGCGTCGATGGTTTAATAACACAACCAAAGCTGGAACACCACAAAGTTTTTCCAATGAAAGAACCATTCTCAAAAATTATATCTGAAATATATATATATATATATATATATATATATATATATATATATATATATATATATATATATATATATATATATATATATATATATATATATATATATATATATATATATATATATATATATAGGGATGGAGCGATACCTAAAATTTTACCGATACCGATACTTAGTCTTTCAACTTGATCGATACCGATACCTATAAAATTTGATACCATAATATACCGATACCGATACATTTAAATAATATAATATATATATATAAATAAATAAAAAAATATATATATATAATATATATAATATATATATATATATATATATATATATATTATATATATATATATATATATATATATATATACAAAATAATAATATGATAATAATGTAAACAAAACACATATGTTCTTATCCGATTTACATTTGTTTTCATTTTATAGCGTGGTGATAATTAAACAAAATATCATACAATAACATTTGGGTTATCATAGTGTTAATTTAATAATTATTCGAAAATACCGCCATTGACCTCTATACATTTTCGACTTCGTCTATGAAGCAGAGTAGTTCGAGTTCGAAAACAAATGATAATCTGATTGTAAGAAACTCATAAATGTTCGAAAACAAATGACAATCGGATGAGAAGATATGATTAATTGTACTTACTAGTTACTGCTATGTGTCAGTGTATGATGACAGTGATTACATGTTCATTTTCGAGTTTGTACCATTGAAGTGTTACAAAATGCCGAACACCTATTCCCATCTGGAATATGCAAGTATGTTGTTTGTGTATGGGTTTGCAATGGGAGTGCTACAGCTGCTGTTGAAGAATATCGTCAACGGTTTCCCCATCACATATATCCTAATAAAGACGTATTTATCAGAATTTTCAACAAACTGTGCCAGACCGGAACACTTCCCAGTGCCGATATAACATCCGAACGAGCTATTCGCCAAGATTTAGAAGAAGTAGAAAATATTATAGATCTAGTAGGAGAAGATCCAACGACCAGCTCACGTAGAATTGTTACTCAATTGGACATTCCACAAATAAAAGTAATAAACACACTTCACGAGCAAGGCTTATCCCATACCATGTACAGAGAGTTCAACACCTACAACCGGAAGGTTATGCTACACGTATGGTATTTTGTCGGTGGATAAATAATAATCATCGTGCTGTATCGTGCATACTTTTCACGGATGAAGCAACATTTAACCTCGACGACATTAATAACACTCGCAACAGTCATGTGTGAGCAGACGAAAATCCCCACGCAACAGTCAAGAGCAATTTTCAACATAGGTTTACAGTAAACTCTCTACTTCGTCTCTTATGCCGATGACTCCACCCTTCATTACTTCTTTCAATTTGAGTGACGTCTCTTCCAACAGTAGTTGATAGATTGAAAAAGGATGGCCTTGGAGCAACTGGCCTCTGATCTTTCTCGTATTTCAAATTAGGGCAGAGAAAACATGGTGGTTTTCAATGCCTCAAAAACTCAATTCCTCCATCTTTCTACTCGGCACAATCTTCCACACAACTATGATATCACCTTCGAAAACACTCAACTCAAACCCTCATCTGTCCTCAATATTCTAGGTGTTTCTTTTTTTCGTGATCTTTCTTGGAAAGATTACATTATTTCTCTCTCTAACAAGCTTCTAAGAGGTTGAGGGTTCTGGGGCGCCTTCGTGGTTTTTTATGCCATCTCAAATGCTTGCTCTGTATAGGCGTGTTGTTCGGCCTTGGATGGAGTACGCCTCTCACATCTGGGATGGTTCCACACATACAGCTATTCTCGAAAAGGTGGAGTCTAGGGCTTTTCGTCTTATCAATTTCTCCTGCTCTTACTAAGTCTCTCCAGTCTCTTTCTTCCCGTCGAATAGTTGCATCACTTTCTCAGTACTATCGCTATTACAACGGACTTTGCTCTTCTGAACTCTCACGTCGCATACCTCCTTCATTGAGAAGGGTTCGGGCAAAACGACTTTCTACACAGTCTCATCCTTTCTCTGTTCAACTCTCCGACCCCAGACTTAACCACAATGCTCACTCTTACATGTACTCTACTGGTAAAGTCTGGAACACACTCCCTTTATCTGTTTTCCCAACTTCCTTTGGCTTGCACACTTTTAAACGCCGTGTATCGGGTTACGTTGGCCATTAGCGACCAGATTCTGAATGTTCCCTAACTCTGGTGGAATTTGGTAGGCCTCCGGCCTTTGCTCACCAGAGGAGACATTAAAAAAAAAAAAAATAAAAAAAATAAAACGTGTGGTGTGGCATGGTCGATGGGTATTTAATTGGCCCTTTCATATTTGAGAATCGCCTCACAGGAGATCACTATTTCGAATTTTTCCAAAATGAATTACAAAGACTATTGGAGGATGTTCCTCTAAACATCCGAATACAAATGTACTTTCAGCATGATGGATTCACACACACATTTCGCTCGTCAGGTCAAGCAACATTTGGACGAAAAGTTTCCAGAGCGTTGGATTGGTCGCGATGGTCCAATTAGTTGGCCTCCAAGATCTTCAAGACCTCACAGTACTAGATTATTGTTTATGGGGCTGGTTCAAAACTTGACGTATACAGAGTAAAAGTGGACACTCGGGATGCACTAATTCGACGTTTTCAAAATGCTGCAGGCGTTATTAAAGGAAGACATGAAGCAATCAGGAGAGCAACAGCCGCCCTTTGTAGACGAAGCCGAAAATGTTTAGAGGTCAATGGCGGTATTTTCGAACATTTATTAAAATAACACTATGATAACCCAAATATTAATGTATGATATTTTGTTTAATTATCATCACGCTATAAAATCAGATAGGAACATATGTATTTTTTTACATTATTATCCTGTCTACAAATCCACTCCTTGAGTTTGGTCCGTTCCTCCCGACTCACCCTATATATATATATATATATATATATATATATATATATATATATATATATATATATATATATATATATATATATATATATATATATATATATATATATATATATATATATATGTACTTCGGTTACTATCTTAATATATTACTAATGGATTAAATTAAGGACTAAAATAAAAATAAACTATTTAAGAAAACAAACCAAATGGTATGAAGGAAATGGCCTGAAAACAAATTTAAAAGCTGTTTTGTTCATTTCAAAATATCACTTTTAGAGGAAAGCAACATATCAATGTTCTGGAAACCGAACTAACCGGAAGCGACGTGGCAAAATATTATGTAATGCTATTCAAAAATTACATAATTTAATTAAGTAATGAAATAAATGAACAATTAAGTATAACAAGTTGATCTATGATATAAAGAGTTAACTGTCCTAATTTGACCAAAATCGGATCTGTAGTTACAGAGATATAGAATATAAGCCAAAAAATTTAATTAACGATTAATTAGTAATTAATTAATTAAAAATATGGAAAATCAAGAAAAACAATGTTTTTTGGTATCCGAAACTCTGCAGTTAAAGAAATTGAATATTTAAAACAATGTATGAAAACGGGATTAAGTTCCTTTAAAAAATCTGGTATCGGTATCGGTCATTATTTGCCGATACCGATATCTGAAAGCTCGATACCGATACGATACCTAAAAATATACCGATACCAATACTTCACTCCATCCCTATATATATATATATATATATATATATATATATATATATATTATATATATATATATATATATATATATATATATA
>SEYY01005427.1:7500-10000 GCA_009176605.1 Armadillidium nasatum
AAAATTCCCCCCCCCCCGAAAAAAACACAGTGTCTTTCACTTTTCGTAAATAAAAGAGGCATTAGCCTATTTTTTAAGGCATTAGCCTTTTGTAAGGCATTAGCCTATTGTAAGGCATTAGCCTATTTTTAAAAGTTTTGATAGCCTATTATGCAAGCCTAAGAAACTGGATAGTTTAAGAAGTAGAACTTTTTAACCAATTTTCTGGTCTATGAAGCCTATTTACAACAAGTTAGAAATACTCAAGAATAAAAAAAAAAAAAAAAAATTGCAAAAAAGTTTTGATTTTAAAAGTTTAAAAAAAAAAAAAAAAAAAAAAAAAAAAAAAAAAAAAAAAAAAAAAAAAAAAAAAAAAAAAAAAAACAGAAATAATAATAATAATAATAATAATAATAATAATAATAATAATAATATTAATAATAATAATAATAATAATAAATAATAATAATAATAATTATAATAATTAATAATAAAAAAATAAAAAAAAAAAAAAAAAAAAAAAAAAAAAAAAAAAAAAAAAAATCTATCTATCTATCTATCTATCTATCTATCTATCTATCTATCTATCTATCTATCTATATATATATAATATATATATTATATATATATATATATATATATATATATATATTATATATATAATATATATATATATATATATATATATATATATATATATATATATATATATATATATTATATATATATATATAAGTAGTAGGGCATGCAATACGTCGGACCAGAAAAGCCTAACGGGATTTTGATTTGTAATTTCAAATCACTCCACTCAAATTGACCTCACGCTCTTTCCTGATACCATTTTGGGTGTTCAACCCATCTAAATTGACCTCAAGTCGGGGGTAAGGGATAATGGGGAGCCCACTGAACTCCCCAAAATCGGTATCTAAAAGTTGGCTGAGTTTGCAGAATTGCTATATTCACCTCACTCTCTTTCCTGACCCGTTTTTTATCGGTTCAATCCGGCAGAAATCGGTTCGAATCGGAGTGCAAGGGGAGACTTTTCTGGGCCGACGATATGTATTCCCTACTACCATTACACATATATGCGGATATGTCAGTGTGAAGTTTTAATATGCAATAATAGGTTTTACATGAATCCCGTACCACATCACGTACCCCACCGCACCATGCAACTAACCGCGCTAAAATGACCGGACCGCAGAATGATCCGGTTTTTTGTCCAAATCTTGTTCCTAATTATGATATTTAACTAGTTTGATTTTATTAATATTATTTATTATTTCATTATTATTATTATAATTACTATTATTATTATTATTATTATTATTACTATTATTATTATTATTATTATTATTATTATTATTATTATTATTATTATTATTATTATTATTATTATTACTATTATTATTATTACTATTATTTTTATTATTATTATATAATAATAATTTTATTTTCATTATTATAGTAATAATAAAAATAATAATAATAATAATAATAATAATAATAGTAATAATAATAATAATAAAAATAATAGTAATAATAACAATAATGATAATAATAATGAGAGTAATATAAATATTAATAAAAATATTCATAATAAAAATAATAATAATAATAATAATAATGGTAGTAATAATAATAGTAAAATACTGATAATAATAATAATAATAATAATAATAATAATAATAATAATAATAATAATAATAATAATATTATTATTATTATTATTACTATTATTTTTATTATTATTATATAATATTAATAATTTTATTTTATTATTATTATTATTATTATTATTATTATTATTATTATTATTATTATTATTATTATTATCTATTATTATTACTACCATCATTATTATTATTATTATTATTATTATTATTATTTTTATTATGAATATTTTTATTAATATTTATATTACTCTCATTATTATTATCATTATTATTAGTATTACTATTATTTTTATTATTATTATTATTACTATTATTTTTATTTTAAGATCTTGCCGGGAATAAATTCTAATTTAGTGGTGTAAGTTTCTTAATTTGTGTGTGTGTTTATCATGCTACGTAATTAAATTAAAAATAATCTCTGAAAGTAATAAAATTACTCAGACATTCATATAATTTTTGAGATTAAATTAAAAAGTTGAATTTTTTTTTTTTTTTTCATAATGTTTCGTATTTTTTAGCTTATTTATAGTAATAAAGACTGGGGGAAAACGTAAAAGAATGTTAATTAAATTATATATATATATATATATATATATATATATATATATATATATATATATATATATATATATATATATATATATATATATATATATATATATATATATATATATATATATATATATATATATATATATATATATATATATATATAAAAACCACTTTAATAAAATAATAAAAGGTAAAACACTAAAAAAAAATCAACAGTGAGAATAAAAAACTCGCAACAACAGTTAAAGAGAAAATCGAACGTAACGTTTCGGAGCACATTCGTTCTGGCTTCC
>SEYY01005427.1:27500-42500 GCA_009176605.1 Armadillidium nasatum
CATTGATTAATAAATATTAAGGAAAAAAAGACAAAATTATTAAATATTTGAGCTTCACACCTATAAAAGAATAATGTTGTTAATATTTTAAAAGAAGGTTCTTATCATTAATTGTATAATTAATAATACGATCATGGCAGCATTGATATCTGTTTATTAATATATTATAAGAAATAAATAAATATATATATATATATATATATATATATATATATATATATATATATATATATATATATATATATATATATATATATATATATATATATATATATATATATATATATATATATATATATATATATATATATATATATATATATATATATATATATATATATATATATATATATATATATATATATATATATATATATATATATATATATATATATATATATATATATATATATATATATATATATATATATATATATATATAATTTTTATATATTATTATTATTATTATTATTATTATTATTATTATTATTATTATTATTATTATTATTATTATTATTATTATTATTATTATTTTTTAAATTTTTTTTTTTTTTTTTTATTTTTTTTTTTTATTCATTCCAGATTTGTTAAGCTTACTTTGAGAACTACATATTTTTCAGGTGACGTAGAAATTCACTCACGATTGAACCTATGCCACAAAAATTGTCCTAACGAATCGTTGGGACAATTGGCTAAAAATGTCACACAAATTGTTTTCAGTCATTTTCTTATTAGAAAATAAATCGATGAAGCGACTTTCTTATGCTTTACATGTCTTTTCTCTATTGAAAATTTAATGTGACATTTTTACCACTTGTCCCAACAATTCGTTAGGGCAATTTTTTGCAGTATAACATTTGCATGAGCAGCCAAATAGGTTTATCATTTTATACTTGACAGGAAAAGCTTCAATTTGTGGAATAATTGAAAACCGAGACGATTTCTATTGTCGTGAAGAATCGGATGGAATAATACTGTCTTTCTTTCATAATATTTATTATTCGATGAATGAGACAGAGTTTTTACTGTTCTTTCATTAGTGTGAAGCTTAAAAATTTAAATGTTTTAGTCTTTTTTTTTCCTTAATATTTTCTATTGTCGTGAAAAACTGGTCTCGCAAACACGTATTCCTTCTTAACAAAAGCGTGTTTAAGAATTTTTAGGTAAAATAATCAATGTTGGTTGTGATAATATGTATTAAGAATGTATTATAATTGAAAATATTCGTAAGTTTTACTCTTTTGAGAAATTTATCAATTTCTTGGTTAGGAAACTAAATATTTAGTAATTATGATTATTATTATTATTATTATTATTATTATTATTATTATTATTATTATTATTATTATTATTATTATTATTATATTATATTATTATTATTATTATTATTATTATTATTATTATTATTATTTTTATTATTTTTTATTATTTATTATTATTATTTCTATTGATAATAATAATACAAATTATCATGATTATAATTACTATTATCATTGTTGATACTATTACTATTATCATTATTATTATTATTGTTACTGTGATTATTTTCACTATTATTATTATTATTATTATTATTATTATTATTATTATTATTATTATTATTATTATTATTATTATTATTATTATTATTATTATTAGTACTGTGATTATTTTTGTTATTATTGTTACTACTATTATTATTATTATTATCATTATTACTATTATTATTATTTTACTATTATCATTATTATTACTATAATTATTATTATTTACTACTACTACTGCTACTACTAATAATAACAATAATAATAGTAATAATATTATCATTATCATTGACACCATTATCATCATAATATCACATAATTAGTACCATAAGTTGAATATACATTGAAGAAAGCAAACTCTAATATTGCTCAACGTGGACTCTAATGACCTTCCATTTGACTCTTTCACTCGTTTTTGATTAGCAATTAAAACGAAATTACTTTTGGACTTTATACAAATGAGTTTCTTTTGAGTATTTGTGAGTATTTTGCTTTGCTTTAATAAACTTATTTCGATAATTGTATGCGTAAGTGCTGTGTTTATTATTTGAAGATCTGTGTCTAATATTTTAGGGGCGTATTTATTGTTGGTATTATTATTATTATTATTATTATTATTATTATTATTATTATTATTATTATTATTATTATTATTATTATTATTATTATTATTATTATTATTATTATTATTATTATTATTATTATTATTATTATTATTATTATTATTATTATTATTATTATTATTATTATTATTATTATTATTATTATTATTATTATTATTATTATTATTATCATATGTTTGAAGGACAGGTTTAACTATTATTGTTTTTAGATATATTTTGTAGCATGTTAGTAATATTAAATTTTTTTGAGTTTTCGTTAATTGTAGTATTAAATTATCAAAGTTTAAATGTGGTTAAAATAAATCTAATTTTTAATTATTTAATTTATTTTTTTAATTAATTTATCTTCTAGTTTTTCTTTTAGTATTAAGATCAAAATTTTTGTTCTTTAATATCCGACATGACAAGTTGCAATTTCTGTCATTGAGTACTTTGAATGATAAGTACTTTGAATGATAAGTACATTGAATGATAAGTACGTTGAATGATTAAGTACATTGAATGATTAAGTACATTGAACGATAAGTACTTTGAATGAAAAGTACTTTGAACGATTAAGTACATTGAATGATTAAGTACATTTAATGATTAAGTACATTGAATGATAAGTACTTTGAATGATTAATTACATTGAATGATTTATTTTTGGCCTTAAGAATCAAACAAATATTTCTTTATGTCTAAAATTTATTTCTTTTTAAACTTTAATTTAATTTGTATATCTTATTAAAATCGTCAGAATTTTATTACTATTTCTCTTATTCCTTTTATGTCTTAAGAAATTGATTATGGATTAATATTTTAATTTATTATTTTAATATTTTAATTTAATTTTTCATTTTAAATTAATATTTTTATCTTTTATCTTATGGGTATGAAGAAATCTTGAAATGAAGTCATGTTTCTTAAAAAGGGAACACAGCCTCACCTTTATGTTATAATTCAGATCATATTCTGAAATTCTTATTCAAGAAACTCATGTATTAGAATTAAAATCTTCATGGCTATACTCCGTAGTGGATATATTTATAATTAAAATAGGAAGATCTGTCATATATCTGTATGGTATAAGATACATCATTCCGCTGTAAACATTGCCTCAGCATAAAAGTAAAAAAATGTAAATATAATATTTTAACGGAATTTTCTTATTACCAAAATAATTTAGTGAAGCGACTTTCCTATGTACATTTATTTTCATTTCTTATTATAAAAAAAATTGGCGAAGGGACTTTCTTATCTATAACGTTATTTTCTTTACTTATTATAAAATTATTTGGTGAAGCGACTTTTTTTTATAAAAAATGTTATTTTCATTTCTTATTATAAAATAATTTAGTGAAGCGACTTTTTTATAAGCAATGTTATTTTCTTATTATAAAAAATAATTGGTGAAGCGACTTTCTTATAAATAATTATCTTTTTTTTTCTTATTATAAAATAATTTGGTGAAGCGACTTTCTTATAAATAATGTTATTTGCTTTCCTTTTTTATAAAATAAATTTAGAGAAGTGACTTTCTTATGAAAAATGTTATTTGCTTTTCTTATAAAAAAATTTGGTGAAGCGACTTTCTTATAAATAATGTTATTTGCTTTTCTTATTATAAAATAAATTGGTGAAGCTACATTCTTATAAATTATATGCCCTTTCTGCGTTGAAAATATAGTTGCTATTTTATTTTCAAGTGAAAAGGGTAAAACTATAAATAAAAGCTAGGAAACCAAAAATTAAGATCGATTTGCAGAAGGAAACATTAATGAAATTATTTTTTAAAATTTTCTTTAATTTTATTATTATCGGAAAATATTAAAAATAGGTTAAAGAAATTTGTGCTAAATTACTTACCTATTTTGAAAAAAGTTGGATAAGGGTTTGAAGTGTTTGAGTGTGAGTGTGTGTGTATTTGTGTGTGTGTGCGCGTGTGTGTGCGTGTGTGAGAGAAAGAGAGGGAGAAAGAAAGAAAGAGAAAGAGAGAGCTCTTACTTCCTAGATACAAATAAACATTCGATAAAGGTTATTATTTATATTTAAAAGTATAATTCTGTTTACAGTTTTATATTGATCCTGAATATTTTTTTTATTCATCAATAATCCGAATATTAATGATAATAATAACGATAACATTGATAACGAAAATTAAATAAATAAATAATAATAATAATAATAATAATAATAATAATAATAATAATAATAATATAATAATAATAATAATAATAATATATAAAATAATAATAATAAAAATAATAATAATAATAAAATAATAAAATAATAAATATATAAATATAATAATAATAATAATAATAATAATAATAATAATAATAATAATAATAATAATATAATAATAAATTTAATAAAAATAATAAAATAATAATTATAATAATAATAAAAAAAATTAATAATAAAAATAATAATCTGCGCTTAATATGTGCTTAATAGACACCCTGCCTGATAATAATAATAATAATAATAATAATAATAATAATAATAATAATAATAATAATAATAATAATAATAATAATAATAATAATAATAATAATAATAATAATAATAATAATAATAATAATAATAATAATAATAATAATAATAATAATAATTATTATTATTTTTCAATTTTAATATTTATTTATATATATATATATATATATAATATATATATATATATATATATATATATATATATATATATATATATATATATATATATATATATATATATATATATATATATATATATATATATATATATATATATATATATATATATATATATATATATAATAATTAAAAAAAAAAAAAAAAAAAAAAAAAAAATAAAAAAAAAAAAAAAAAATCAGACCAGGAAAGATATATTATATATGAGAAAAGTGGCTTCACTAATTTATTTTCTGGTTGACAAATAACTAAAAAGTATTCGTTGTGACATTTTTTTTCCCTTTTGAGACTTTTGTTACTTGTGGCTATATTTTTATCACATTTTTGTCACTTTTCGTGTAGATAATTTTAAACTTTTTCATATGACATTTTTGTCATTTTTCGTTTGGACATTTTTAACTTTTTGTTTGGATATTTTTAAAAACTTTTTGTTACATTTTTTGTTACTTTTCGTTTCGACATTTTCACTTTTTGTTATTTTTTGTTTGAACATTTTAATTTTTTTTGTTACATTCTTGTCACTTTTCGTTACATTTTTGTCATTATCGTTTAGACATTTTTAAAAACTTTTTGTTACATTTTTGTCACTTTTTGCTTGAAAATTTTCACTTTTCGTTTAGACATTTTTTCACTTTTTCGTAATAGTTTTGAGACATTTTCTTTTTTTTTTGTTATGACATTATTTTCATTTCTTTTGTGACTTTTTTCACTTTTTTTGTGACATTTTCTTACGACTTTCTGTTTCACTTTTTTCCTTATGATATTTTTGTTACTTTTCTTTGTGGCATTTTAAAACGAGATCTGCGTTGCGTATATGGTAATTAATCTGACTCATTCGTGGATAGACATTTTTTGGAGAAGTTAAAATACTCGATTATTTTTAAATAAAATAGTAAATAAATAAATAAATAAGTAAATAAAAAATAAATAAATAATTTAATAAATAAATAGGCTAATATGTAAATAATAAAATTGTATCTATTGAAAATACCATTTCGTGTCACTAAAAATCCAGTGAGATGTCACTTGTGACTTGTCACTTGTTGCTTGTCACTCGTCACTTGTCACTTGTCACTTGTCACTTGTCACTTGTCACTTGTCACTTGTCACTTGTCACTCGTCACTTGTCACTCGTCACTTGTCACTTGTCACTTGTCACTTGTCACTTGTCACTTGCCACTTGCCACTTATCACCCGTCACTCGTCACTTGTCACTTGTCACTTGTCACTTGTCACTTGTCGCTTGTCACTTGTCACTTGTCCCTTGTCGCTTGTCACTTGTTACTTGTCACTTGTCACTTGCGTGCTAATGGGATGTCATATTTCAGATTTCTTTTTCTTAATATGATTTTTAAGTAACTTGAAATATTAATAGCTTTTTTATGCCTTTCAATATTACTAAGAAAAAACTTTAATTCTTTTTTTTAAAACATTAAAATGTTTCAAAATGTCTCACGTAGCATGAAATTTTAATGTCTTTTATTCTTTTTTTTAAAAACATTAAAATGTTTTAAAATGTCTCACGTAGCATGAAATTTTGATGCCTCTTTTATTCATTCAATTTTACTAATATAAATTTTATCATTTCCAAAGATAGTATTAAAAATTTTATAAATTAATAAAAGTTTTGTCAATGATTTCCCACCTTTTCGTCTTTGTATTGTATAATTTATTTATTTTTTTTTTTTATTCTTTCAAACAATTTTTTTTTATTTTTTTATTTTTTTTTCAAATTTCAGCTTTTTCTGATTCATTTATGTATATTTCCATCAAATAAAAAAATGGAATACAGTAATTGGAAACGTATATATTGGAAGAATTTAATTGGAAGGAAAAAGTAATAAAGTAATAGGAAAATAACAGGAAAAAAAATATTATTGGAACCGAACAAGGATAAGAAAATTGGAAACGATAAAGGCATAAAGTAATTAAAACAAATGAATTGGAAATGAAAATGTATAAAGTAACTGGAAACGATTAGGAGTAAAGGAATAGGAAATAAATAATAACAATTTACATTAATTGGAAATGATCAGGTGTATAATTAGAAAAGAACGGAGGTAAAAAAAATTGGAAACGAACATGGACAAAGTAATTTGAAATGAACAGGAGTAAAGATTTGGAAATGAATAGAAGTAAAGTAACAGGAAACGATCAGGAACAAAATATTTGGAGGCGAACGGAAATGAAGTAATTTGAAACAAAAGAGCAAAATAATTGGAAACAAATTGAAAATGAACAATAATAAAGTAACTGGAAACGAATATGAATAAATTAATTTTAAGCCATCAGAAACAAAGCAAATGGAAATGAATAGGAAAAAATAATTGGGAAAGAAATGAAACAAAGCAATTGGGAAATAACAGAAAAAAGAATTGGAAACAAAATGGAATAAATTAATTGGAAAAGAACAGAAGTAATTGAAAAAAGAACAGAAATAAAGGGATTACAAATGAACAGAAATAAAGTATTGGAAAAGAACAGGAAACAGTATCAGAGAAAACAAAGACTAAATTAATTGGAAAAGAAGAGATTTAAATTAATTGGAAATGAACAGAAACAAAATAATCAGGAAGTAACTAAAAAATGAATTGGAAACAAAATAGGTTAAATTTATTGAAAAAGAAAAAGGAATTAGAAACAAAATGGATTAAATTAATTGGAAAAGAAAAATGAATTGGAAACAAAAATGGATAAAATTAATTGAAAAAGAAAAATGAATTGGAAATAAAATGAATTAAATTAATTGGAAAAGAAAAATGAAATTGGAAACAAAAATAGATTAAATTAATTGAAAAAGAAAATGAATTGGAAACAAAATGGATTAAATTAATTGGAAAAGGAAAATAAATTGGAAACAAAATGAATTAAATTAACTGGGAAAAGAACAGAATTAATTGGAAACTAACAGAAATAAAGTTTTGGAAAAGAATAGAAAACAGTTTTACAAATACAAAGATTAAATTAATAGAAAAGAAACAGAGTAATTGGAAAAGAACAATAATAAAGTAAATGGAAAAGCAAAGAATTAAATTACTAAGAAAAATGAAATAATTGAAAATGAACAAAGTAATTGGAAAATAACCGATAAAGTATTGGAAATGAAAAAAATTCATATATATATATATATATATATATATATATATATATATATATATATATATATATATATATATATATATATATATATATATATATATATATATATATATATATATATATATATATATATATATATATATATATATATATATATATATATATATATATATATATATATATATATATATATATATATATAATATATATATATATATATATATATATATATATATATATATATATATATATATATATATATATATATATATATATATATATATATATATATATATATATATATATATATATATATATATATATATATATATATATATATATATATATATATATATATATATATATATATATATATATATATATATATATATATATATATATATGGAAGAAAATCCTTATTTAATACAATTTGACAAGCATAAAAGCCTTTATAATTAAGCAGAGGAGGTTGTCTATTCTTTAAGAGCAGGCTGTCTTCTTATTTGTCCTTTTATTTGTCTTTTATTTAAGAGCAGATTGTCCTTTTATTTGTTCTATATTGAAGAACAAATTGTCCTTTTAAATGTTCTTTATTTAAGAACGGATTGTCCCTCTTTTTATTAACAGTTTGATCTTTTATTTGCTTTCTCTTCAGTTCTGTTTGTCCTTAAATTTGTATTTTCTTAAAGGTGGTTTGTCCTATATTTGTTATTTCTTAAAGGTGATTTCTCCTTCTATTTGTCCTTTTTTTAAGGAGGGTTTGTCCTCTGTTTATCCTTTTCTTAAAGAGGGCTTGTCCTCTATTTGTCCTTTTATTAAGGATGGTTTGTCTTTTATTTGTCCTTTAATTGAAAGCATTCTTTTTTATTGGTTGATATAATGAAATATGAGCTTTAAATTATTTTTTTCTAAATATGTATTTAATAAATTATTTAACTTATTTTTCTTTTATTAAATTTTACAAATTGTTTTTTAGTTGAGAAAGTATTTATTTCATATATAAGTTTTGAGCTTAATTTTTGTTATTATTAATAGTATTATTGTTTTATTTTTATCAATATCATTATTTTTATTATTATTATTATTATTATTATTATTATTATTATTATTATTATTATTATTATTATTATTATTATTATTATTATTACTTATTATTACTAATTTTTTAAATTATTGTAACTTATTTTTATTATTAATATTATTATATTCCTTTTTATAATTATTATTATTGTTATCATAATAATTATTATTATTATTAATATCATAATCATTATAATTATAATTATTATCACTATTACCATTATTATTCTATATTATTATTAATTTTTTGTCATTATTATTATTATTATTATTATTATTATTATTATTATTATTATTATTATTATTATTATTATTATTATTATTATTATTATTATTATTACTATTATTATTATTCTTTTTATAATTACTTTTATTATTATTATTATTATTATTATTATTATTATTATTATTATTATTATTATTATTATTATTATTATTATTATTATTATTATTATTACTTTTAATGATATAATCACTTTTATAATTAGTATTATTGTTATCATTATTATTATTATTATTATTATTATTATTATTATTATTATTATTATTATTATTATGTCATTATTATTATTATTATTATTATTGTTATTAATATTATTATGATGATTATTATTATTTTTCTATTTTTACTATTATTATTATTATTATTATTATTATTATTATTATTTAATGTGCCAAGAAAAATTTCTGTCCTTAACCCTTTTGAGAAATTATTTAGATCAATTAAATTTGTTCTCATGCATTAATGAAATCTTTTGAGCAAATAATTGTAATTGCCGTATTGCTAGGACTTTGTGGTCAAACGGATGCATTCTTTTGTAACCAGTTGATAATAAACTCTCATGCACTCTTAAATGTTTACGACTTTATTCTTTAATTATTATGCGTTATTAACGTATAAAATGTGTTAATAACGCATAAAATAGCGCATACTATTTCAGCGTTACTTTAATTTTAAGCGCATAACAGTCGCATTATTTCTTTTTCTAACGCAGTGTGTGTGTGTGTGCACGCGTGCGTATAGCATGCTTTTAAAATATAAAGAACTCTTAAATGGTATGCATTATTTTATATGTTAAATAACACATTGGTAATGGTCGACAAGATAAAAAAGTCTTAAAGTGCATTAAAGTTTCTGATGGTATTATAGTATGCGGTCTAATATTTGAAGATACAAATGCATAGCACACGAACCTTTTTTTTTTTTTAGATTCTGCCCACTTACCCCCTCCTTGACCTGTGAGTGGTATTAAAGAAATAGTCAATTTCATCTTTGTAGATCGCATACTAGAGAATTAGCACAAATGTATAATGTTTAGAGCTACTATAATAGGATAAACTTTTGCAGGGTGTAATTAAATTTATCTGAAATTTAAAAGTTATCAATAATTTAATAAAATACAAACAACGTTTGTTTCAAAGTATCAATTTTATTCTGCCTATCATACCTTTATTATATTAAATCTTTTGTAGCGTTGCTCTCCATTAATTAGAAATAAAAGAGATTTTGATCAAACATTGCCTGCCTCTTGATATGCAATTATTTCGTATCAATGATTCGATAATAGTATAATTACCAAAATCATATTATTGGAAAAATATTCGATTTTGTTTTAATCGTCAATTTCAGTTTAAAAACTGAAAATTTAGCGTAGGTAATTCCTAAAAGTGAAGATCTGAAATATTTCGTTAAAAATAACCTTTTTATCTGTGGAATTTATTACTAATATTGAAAAATAATTATTTCGAATATTGAAGCTCTATAATAAAGATAAATTTGAACTTTTTATCTATAGAGTTTATCACTAAAATTGAAAAATAATTATTTCTGAATAGTGAAGCTCTAAAAATAACAATTTCAATTCTTTTTTAAGGTAATTTATCGCATAAATGACAATACTGGGAAAAATTGATTAATTTCTTTATTTTTCAGATACTTTTCATTTATAAGAGTAATTATTTAAAAACCTTTTAATGCGGATTATCCTCCGTAAAAAGAGGCATTAATTTATCCGCTTGAAGGAATAGAAAATTAGAGCGTTTATAGATTAAAGTCTCGGAAGCGAAAAACTTATTAATTAGTTTTTACTGAAATTTTTTTTTTCAGTTAAAACTTTTGATTTTGAAATTGGTTTTTCAAAGAATTGGGAAAAAAAAAAAAAAAAATTCCTTAGGACACAAATAGTCACATACACACATAACACACATGCTTATTTATACATACACAAACACTTTGGTAAGTTCGTATTTTTATTTTTGTTTATTTTCGTTATAATTATTTTCATTTTTATTATTATTATTATTATTATTATTATTATTATTATTATTATTATTATTATTATTATTATTATTATTATTATTATTATTATTATTATTATTATTATTATTATTATTATTATTATTATTATTATTATTATTATTATTATTATTATTATTATTATTATTATTATTATTATTATTATTATTATTATTATTATTATTATTATTATTATTATTATTATTATTATTATTATTATTATTATTATTACTTATTACTATTTTACTTATTATTATTATTATTATTATTATTATTATTATTATTATTATTATTATTATTATTATTATAATAATAATACTTTATTATTATTATTATTATTATCATTATTTTTATTATCATAATTATTATTTATACATAATCATATATATATAAATTAATAATAACAATATTATATAATAATAATATTAATAGTAATAAATCTTTATTATAATAATAAAATCATGATAATAATAATATTTTAATTATTGTTACATTATTATTATTATTATTATTATTATTATTATTATTATTATTATTATTATTATTATTATTATTATTATTATTATTATATTATTATTATTATTTTTATTATTATTATTATTATTATTATTATTATTATTATTATTATTATTATTATTATTATTATTATTTTTTAATATTTGCACTTTTAAGAGGTTTAAGAATGTGTAAAGAATACTCTGCAATTGGTTCTTATTTTTTTACATTTTAATTTATATTCGAGATCTTTATTCATATATTGGACTATTATGTTTCAGCGGATCCTCGTATTCGAGATTTATCACGGCCCTAATGCATTAAATAAATAATGGAAATAAAGGATTGCGAATCTCAGATATCAGAATCTTATACATGTTCTCTTTTTTTTGTGCGTGTGTGTGTAAGAGAGAGAGAGAGAGAGAGAGAGAGAGAGAGAGAGAGAGAGAGAGAGAGGAGAGAGAGGAGGAGAGAAGAGAGAGAGAGAGAGAGAGAGAGAGAGAGAGAGAGAGAGATAGAAGAGAGAGATGGATAGATAGATAGATATAGATATATATATATATATATATATATATATATATATATATATATATATATATATATATATATATATATATATATATATATATATATTATATATATAATATATAGATAGATAGATAGATAGATAGATAGATAGATAGATAGATAGATAGATAGATAGTTTTAAGACGTATTACATTTTGTATTTTATCATTGTACTTAATTTTAACTACTATTATATAGTAATCTTAATTATTATTATTATTATTATTATTATTATTATTATTATTATTATTATTATTATTATTATTATTATTATTATTATTATTATTTTTATTATTATATTTATTATTATTAAGAGATGGCAAGAGAGAGAGAGAGAGAGAGAGAGAGAGAGAGAGAGAGAGAGAGAGAGAGAGAGAGAGAGAGAGAGAGAGAAATAGTGGTAGTATGTAATAGCAGTCGTAGTAGATGTGATAATAGTAATAATAGATGTAGTAGTAGTAGTAAAATAAATATTTAATTGAATATTTAAAAAAATAATTAACAATAATACAATTCTTTTATTAATACTACTGTAGTCATAACTTTAACAATAGAGGTTGTAGTTGCAATAGTAGTAAGAATAGTAATAGTAGTTACAATAGTTTCATTAATGGTAGTCGTAGTAGTAATGGTAGTGGTTTTGAAAATAGCATTAATAGTAATAGTAATATTAGTTCCAGCAGTATCATCAATGGTAGGTAGTTTTGAAGGAGCATTGATAGTAATAACAATAGTAGTAATAGTAGTATCAATTAATGGTAGTCGTAGTAATAATGGTAGTGGTTTTGAAGTAGCATTAATATTAGTAGTAGTAATAGTAACAAATAGTTGTAGAAAGATTGATAGGGGTATTGTAATAGCAGTACTAGTAATACTAATAAACTGTAGTAATAATAGTAGTAGCAGTAATAGTAATAGAGTTTTATTAGTATTAGTAGTATTAATAATAATATTAATGATAGTAGTGCTAGTATTGATTGTGGTTTCGTAGTAGCAGTAATAGTAATAATAGAGTAGTAGTAATAATAGTGATAGTAGCAGTAATATTAATAATAGTAGTAGTGATACCGTAATAGTATTAATAGTAAAAGTAATAATAGCAGTTATAGTAAAATAGTAATGTCAGTAAGAGTAATAGTAGCAGTAATAATATTATGTGTATTGATAATGTCATTACAGTATCATTAATAATAATGATAGTAATAATAATATTAACAGTGTTAGTAGCATCGAGAAACAAAATTAATTTTGAATTAATCGCGTTTAAAAATATATATATATATTTTTTTTTCCTTTCTTTTTTCTCAGTCGTAAATTAACGAGTTAACGAACTCTGTTAATCAAGTGAGTTCCGAAAAAAAACACGAAAAAAAACACGAGAAAAAAAACATGAAAAAAAACACGATTAAAATAGATTAATTCAAGAAAATTATTTAATTAACGCTTGTTTTTTTCTTTAAAGCTCTTTCATTAATCTTCATAATAAATCATTAAAATTAATTATTTGAGAAGAAAGAAATACAAATATTTACCTGTTAATCAACGCCAGGTAATTTGTAAATTACAACAACAGGATGATACTTTGTATATTTCATTATCTATCACTTTAATAGTCTATTAGCGATGCATGTGTGCGTATGTATGTATGTATATTTATGTATGTATGTATGTATATTTATGAATGTATGTATGTATGTATGTATGTATGTATGTATGTATGTATGTATGTATGTATGTATGTATGTATGTATGTATATATGAATACATGTTTTTATGCATTTACGAGCATCTGCATGTATGTATGTATAAATGTATGTATGTATGAATGTATTTATTTGTGTATATATATTTATGAAAGTATGTCCTGATGCATGCATGCTTTATGAATTTATGTATATATGTATATATGTATATATGTATATATGTATATATGTATATATGTATATTTATAATATATAATATATTCATATTATTCACGTAGGTGTGTATCTATGTATGTTTGTAAGTATGCATGTATGCATTATGTACGTTGGTATGTATGTACTTATGTGAATAAGTATGTGATTAAATGAATGTATTTATTTGTAATTAATAGAATTTTTTATTTTTTATATTTTATTTTTTTTTATTTTTTATTTTTTTATTTTTATTTTTATAGTTGAAGCTGTTCATTAAATACCTATTCAACTAGACAAAACATTATTATTATTATTATTATTATTATTATTATTATTATTATTATTATTATTATTATTATTATTATTATTATTATTATTTATTATTATTATTATTATTATTATTATCATTATTATTATTATTATTATTATTATTATTATTATTATTATTATTATTATTATTATTATTATTATTATTATTATTATTATTATTATTATTATTATTATTATTATTATTATTGTTGTTGTTATTATTATTGACTTGTGAGTCTCTATTCCTTTGTTATATTGTAACATTGAAGGTTTATTAAATAAAATATGACTTCGATAAATCTGAATATAAAAGATACCCCACTAGGGAGGGATGCTCTTTAGTTATTATGAAAGTGAAATTACCTCTTGGGAAATAACCACAAAAAAGATTTTATCAAATATTTAATATTGTGGGTTATTCAAGAGTTTAAAATGTTCGTCCATAAACAAATATC
>SEYY01005427.1:67500-68560 GCA_009176605.1 Armadillidium nasatum
TGGTTCAATGGGGTCCATGTGGTCTCCTGAGGGTTTATGTGAACCCCTGTTGGAAATCGCTGCCTTAGATCCTTACTTTATTCCTTGTGGACCCCCCCATCAAAAGTTTTGTGGTCCACTGGGGGTCCATGTGGTCTCCTGAGGGTTCATGTGGTCCCCTGGGGTCAATGTGTACCCCGGTTGGAAAAGATGCCATAGATTCTTACTTTTTTCCTTGTGGACCACTCCCCAGAGGTTCTGTGATAAACTGGGGGTCCATATGTAGTCTCCTGAGGGTTAATGTGGTCCCCTATGGTCAATGTGTACCCCGGTTGGAAAAGATGCCATAGATTCTTACTTTTTTCCTTGTGGACCACTCCCCAGAGGTTCTGTGATAAACTGGGGGTCCATATGTAGTCTCCTGAGGGTTAATGTGGTCCCCTGGGGTCAATGTGAGCCCCTTTTAGAAAACGCTGCTTTAAATTCTTACTTCTCCTTACGATGGTAAACTTGTCAACAATTCGAGGCGCAAAAACAGTTTTCTACTTGGTTCTTCTTAATTAAACATCTTGAAAAGTTGTACTTAGATTTGGCTATTAATCTACGTCAGTAGTAAAAGACCGTTAAGGACAGGTTGCCAGATGTTTTGAAAAGTAGCTAAAAGCGCTACATATACTACTTACTCTACGTCAGTAGTAAAAGACCGTTAAGGACAGGTTCCCATATTTTTTGAAAAGATATCTAAATCTGGCACCCTCTGAAAGCGCTACGTATACTACTTACGTCTCTCTGTACTGAATATATTGATAAAACTTTCAAACCGTTATAGACTCAGAAAAACGTCAGATTTCCAAAGTTCTTAGATTTAAAATATACATTTACATTGTAAATTTCAGCTCAATTGGTCAAATAATAAAAAACTTTTTTTTTTCGGAGATTGGATCGTTCCCTTATTAAAATTTATTAATAAAGCATTTTGTATTTTCAGTAACTTCAAACAAGTTTTTCTCTCTTTTGTATTTGTTTTCGGAATCAATTAATCTGATGAGGGTTCAAGGTGGAACTGAAACGTTGCTAATCA
>SEYY01005428.1:27500-32500 GCA_009176605.1 Armadillidium nasatum
TAAAACAAATCATAGATTTTCAACTTAATATAGATTAAGCTGGATCAAATATGAAATTATTTTCATCTAAAAATAAGAATCTCAAACTTATTAAGTCATATTTCATACTCACAAACAATAATTTAGAGTTTTTTTTTTCTCAATGGATAATTTACAAGAGACTTGGCTAAAAACTTTTAAAAACGTTTTCTATGATACATGCGTACTACCTAAATTGGATCCTTTTAAAAGTTTTATAATTTATCATAAACTTTCCCCCTCGCTTCCTCTTGCTGCTTTCTTTAGTTTTGAAAAGGTCCTCTTCGATAGAGGACGAAACGTTAATTCTTACATTTTAATTATACTGATTTTAGTGGTTTTTGAAATCTTTATATATATATATATATATATATATATATATATATATATATATATATATATATATATATATATATATATATATATATATATATATATATATATATATATATATATATATATATGTATATATATATATATATATATATATATATATATATATATATATATATATATATATATATATATATATATATATATATATATATATATATATATATATATATATATATATATATATATATATATATATATATATATATATATATATATATATATATATATATATATATATATATATATATATATATATATATATATATATATATATATATATATATATATATATATATATATATATATATATATATATATATATATATATATATATATATATATATATATATATATATATATATATATATATATATATATATATATATATATATATATATATATATATATATATATATATATATATATAGACATGATTAACTACGTGTAGGTATTGATTTGTTTTAAATTTATGCAGGTTTTTGTTCCCCAATATACATTCATTTGGGAATTGGCCTCTGTCAGAAGATATTGGACTTTTCTTCAATCCAGATATGAATTACCAACAATTGTTTTTTTGTTTTTTAGTTTTTTCCCTGTTTTGTTTATTTGTGTGTGTGTGTGTGTGTGTGTGTGTGTGTGTGTGTGTGTGTGTGTGTGTCTGTTTGTTTGTGTGTTTTCGTTGTGAGCTTGCGTGGGTTTATGTATATTTCCTTTTTTCATTTTATTGGCTATGTTTTTAAATTGTGCTGCTAAATGTTCGCGCTTTCATTTAGGGGTAATGAAGTAGAAAGGTCAGGATTTATTTCCATTAAAGGATATTTGTTCAAAGTTCTTTTTGCACATTTTTGCGATTTTTTTTCCTTTTTATTCGATATTTTTTGCGATTTTTATTTGTGTGTATTTTTTGCTAATTTTTTTTTTTATGTCGAAAAAATCGTAAATTCTTTTTAAAATCGAATAAAAAAAAAAGAAAAAAAAAAGTAATATTGCGAAAGAATAATTTACAGGAAGATAAACTTTAGTTTAAAAATACAGTAATGGAGTCTTTTTTAAGAATGTTAAGCAGGATTTTAAGGAATTCTTTAAATAACATTCAATTCGCGGAAAATTCGTAATTTGTAAATTCCTTTTCAACATCTCAAAAAATAAAATAAAAAAAATAAAATAAAAAAAATAAAAAATAAAAAAAAATAAAAAAATAAAAAATAAAAAAAAATTAATAAATAAATAAATAAATAAAAAATATTATGGAGGACAAAATTTTTATTAAATTTCTTTCCTATAATAATCGAACTTGGTACACATTCGCCGCACGACTTCCCAAATATTGTTGCTTGTAATAAGCAAGAGGAAAAAAATCTTATTTTAATTCTAACAAATTTTTGAAAAACTTTTGAATTCAGCATTTTCCATTTTTAGTAAATAAATAATAACTAAAAGACCACACATGCAGCTATATATATATATATATATATATATATATATATATATATATATATATATATATATATATATATATATATATATATATATATATATATATATATATATATATATATATATATATATATATATATATATATATATATATATATATATATATATATATATATATATATATATATATATATATATATATATATATATATATATATATATATATATATATATATATATATATATATATATATATATATATATATATATATATATATATATATATATATATATATATAGTATATATATATATATATATATATATAATTTATATATATATATTTTTTTTTTGTGGTTGTTTTTAAATGTTTGGCTCAGCTCTCCTATTCACAAACACAAAGATGAGTATTAAGTGTTTGTGTTTTCTCTCAGGTGACTTAGAAGTATGACTATGATGTGAATTTCACTTCACCCATCATTTGAATGTACAACTTTCCTAATAAACTATAAACAAGAGTTTTTTCCTATTTATGACTTGTTTTAAGTTTATATTTTAATGGGTTTTGCAAATTTAAGAGGAAAAAAAGCATTTTTCAAGCAAACTTCACTCTGGGAATCAGAACCGGTACTTTCTATGCACGAGTTAGATTTTTATCACATACATTATGATAAAATATTTTATGAGCTTCTGGAATCGAGGCCTACTTAGTTAGAAACGAAGCTTACTTAGGTCTATATAGTTTCCTTGTATAGAAGAACTTACTTTAAACTCCAGAATAAAGAACAATCCTTCTCTGAAGGACTCTTCTTAATTCTGAAAAGGTTTACCAGGACTAGAGATGATTCTTTTAAGGAAAAAAATGATCAACCACTCTGGTTTTCTCTAGCGAAACCGAGAGGTAAGATAACTTCTGAAGTCGAAATATTTTAGATTTGTCTTGAATCAAGAACTTCCGCAGAATCCTTAGGGATTTTCAAAATCCTCTTAAGTTCATCAAGTTCATCAAGTCTGAAGAAACTGAAATAGCATGGCTGTCATCAGGACAATTTGGACATCCACACAAAAGGAAAACAAAATTTATTTTCCACTTCCCAGTTTTAGTACCTCGACACAAATGAAATATAAATTATGAATATTCAATGACAACTTTTCATACTGAGGCGGACGTCAAAGTAAACCAAATAAGCACATTTAACAAAATACGTTACATCTTACCTCTGTTTTAAAACAACATAATTTAATTGTAAAGCATATAAATTGGAACTGTTCAAACTCTGATTCAAACTGTTTAAACTCCTATTTTTGGTTTTAAGTCTACAAGTACTTACATCGCATTAAGAAAGTTACAAAGGAGTACTGAAATATCAAATATTGTAGACGAATATCTTTATATGCCACAGAATTGCGAATTTCAAACAGAATATTTCTTTATTTTCAATATATAATAAAATTGTTTTATTTGCTAATATATATATATATATATATATATATATATATATATATATATATATATATATATATATATATATATATATATATATATATATATATATATATATATATATATATATATATATATATATATATATATATATATATATATATATATATATATATATATATATATATATATATATATATATATATATATATATATATATATATATATATATATATATATATATATATATATATATATATATATATATATATATATATATATATATATATATATATATGCTTCTTTTAAGCTATTTTTATTATATGTATGTGCTTCATATGTGACCAAATTAAAAATGCTTTTGCACATAGTATTTGCTATCATTTTTATAATATATATATATATATATATATATATATATATATAATATATATATATATATATATATATATATATATATATATATATATATATATATATATATACAAGGCGAAATACGTAAGGATTTGAATTCCTATCTTTGTTAAAGAAAAACAATATTAATATGAACGTGAAAGGTGCTTAGAAAAAAGATATGAAATATAAATATAAAATATAAAATTATCGCTGATTAGGAAAAAATTATTTGCAGAAAAATATTTTCGGAAAAAGTGAAATATTTTGGAAGACGAATGAAAACAAAGGGAAAAATGAATTTTCAGTAGCAAAATTTTAATATATATATATATATATATATATATATATATATATATATATATATATATATATATATATATATATATATATATATATATATATATATATATATATATATATATATATATATATATATATATACTTAGACTTAACCATCCTACTTAAATTAGTCGGAATTGCCTTGAAATAACTTTCATTTTTAAAAAATTTTATTTTCGAATATGAATTTGAAATTTTTTTTATTAAAAAAAAATTTTTTTTTTTTTTTTTTTTTTTTTTTTTTTGCGATCTAAACTTTTTTCAATTTAAAAATCAAAGGATGAACCATATTTCCTAATTTGCCAAAAAAAAATCCGAAAAAGGGAAAAAGAAAATGGAAAAAAAAAAAAAAAAAAAAAGGAAAGAAAAGGAAAAAATAACTTAATTTTCCTGAATCCAAAATTAACGAATTAAATTTTGGAAAAAAAAGAAATAATTAAAAAATTAAAAAAAAAAAATTGGTCAAAAAAAAAAAAAAAAAAAAAAAAAAAAAAAAAAAAAAAAAAAAAAAAAAAAAAAAAAATTGGTATAATTAACCAAATTTTGATTTTTTTTTACTTTGAGATTTCCAATATTCAATTTAAAATTTTTTATTTAGAATATATATATATATATATATATAATATATATATATATATATATATATATATATATATATATATATATATATATATATATATATATATATATATATATATATATATATATATATATATATATATATATATATATATATATATATATATATATATATATATATATAATATATATATATATATATATAAATAAACCATAGAAAATTAAATTTTTAAAAGTATATATAAAGCTTTGAAAATTTATGGGAAGATTGGGTTCTGACATAGGTATTTTCAATATATCGATATATCGATACATAAATCGAACTTCAGAAACTCAAGGTGTTATATTTCATCTCAGGATCATATGTAAATATTCCTTTTTGGCATTAAATAT
>SEYY01005429.1:0-22500 GCA_009176605.1 Armadillidium nasatum
ATTATTTTTTTTAAACTATCTTTTATTTTAATTTAATTATCATCTGTCTATGCACTACCAGGTTGCTGCATCAGCGTCGGAGTAAATTTTATAGCTATTTCGGAGCTGAAAAAAAAGTAAATTAAAAAAAAATTCAATATATATATATATATATATATATATATATATATATATATATATATATATATATATATATATATATATATATATATATATATATATATATATATATATATATATATATATATATATATATATATATATATATATATATATATATATATATATATAGAGAGAGAGAGAGAGAGAGAGAGAGAGAGAGAGAGAGAGAGAGCTAAGATTAAACAAGCTCCTGATAGAAAAGATAGACTATTTAGTGAGAATGTTAAGAAAGAAATTTCCAATTTCCTATACAGTCAGAAAAAAGTTTTTATTGAAAAAGATCCGGAGAGAAGGATTAAATTGTTAAGTCCAAAGATCTATGAAAAATCTTATTAGCTCCAAGGTAATTATTTGAATAAAGTTATCCCTTATTTTCTGATATTGTAAGTCTTTTATGATTTTTATTCCAAAACGTTAATTATTTTATTTGTCACGTACTCTTTTCATTATGGTTTGAAATTATATGCTTAAAATCTTATATGCTTAAATATCTATTTTGAGATTTGTGTGCCTTACTTTCCCTCATTTGATGTTTTCATTGCAAGTGCGCTTGCTAGATGTAATTCCTTTGTAAGTATTTTATAATTCTAGACCTTTGTCTCTAATGATTCTCATTTTGCATTCTGCTTGAGCTTTGTTATCCTTTTCTTCAGAGTGAACTAGAACAATAAGACATCTTTGGAGGCGTAGTTTGATAAAAGGGCGAGGTTGGTAATGGAATTGCTTCAACAGCCTTGGGGTTGATGGTATTCCTGGGCATTGTTTAATAATAGAATTAGGAATAAAATGATTACTTCTTGACTGATTGAACAATTGAACTTTTATTAATAAAATCAAACAATTAATACTTTGTGATATATTTATTTTGGTTAATGAATCATGAGTAAACAGGAAAGGGGGCATCTCCTTCGTCGAAACCTCAAGCCATGACATGTACAAAAAAGCGCTAACTGCCTTCTTCCGTAGAATCAGCAAAGTCCTGTAAATAATTATATAGTTATAGACAAAGCAAAGACTTATTCATCTGTACATGTGATTACTTTTCAAGGTATTACATATTTAGCTTACATATTCATTTTTGTTAAATTAAATTTATTTCAAGAGAGGGCTTTAAAAGTTGATAAATATATTCTGTTTATGCATAAGAATACTGATAAGTTTATTTTTGTATGAAGAGTTATAAAACTAAGGTTCCTTACATTACAATTTTCAACAAGAGTTCCCGAATTCTTAAATGACGATTAGTTTCTCTTTATTTGCCGAAATCTCTTCATTTGTAATTGTATAAGAAATTTATGACTAAATTTTAATTTGAATGAAAGTTATTAAGTCTTAAAAATAAGCTATTATTACTATTGATATTATTATTATTATTATTATTATTATTATTATTATTATTATTATTATTATATTATTATTATTATTATTATTATTATTATTATTATTATTATTATTATTTTGTCTTCTATTAACAAAATTAATACTGATTTAAGTCATTTTCTATTCGTCTACAAACTTCCTAAAAATTTAGTCACGTTCCATTTTTGCAAGCCATCTTACGATTTGCACAATAGAACGGTTTTCCAAAATTTTCAAAGGGGGTGTTCCAAGGTCAAGATTCTTTAAGGATTTTCAAGATTGTTAAAGCGAAGTGTTCCTTGAATAGTGTAATAAGAGTTCTGTTGCAGTAATTTTCCGCTCACGGCAGCGAAAATTGAAGGTAGAAATTTCTCTCTTCGATATTCACTGCCACAATCTTGAATGGTCACGTGATGTAAACAGACATGGAGGAGTTTAGCCAAGACTTTCTTTTAGCATAAATTTCTTTTGTAAATATTCTTACTCATAGTTTGCAAATTATTAAGGATAATTATTTTAGCATTTTCCGATAAATAAAACAAATTAATTATTTTCAGTTATTCGAAATTTATTAAGTTCCAATGTTTTTAATGATGGCTTCCTGCTGCCAAAGTATTTTTAAAATAATACTGATTGCTTTTGTAGCCTACTAATATTTTATTTTGTGTATAAAACTGAAATTTATGAATTGAAAATTAAATGTTTTAACACATTTATTAAAATAAATTTTAAAAATTGAGAAAATGACACATAAAACACATAAACATCGAGATACAAATGGCAGCAAATGAAAACCGTTTTATTTACATCTAAATATTTAGGAGAAATTTAGTCACCAAAATTTAGTCAAAAACTTAAGAAAATTTAGATGATGATGTCATTTTCCCCGCGAAAATTGGAGAGTTTTCGTGCCTTAATTAAGTGACGAATGGAACGCTGTTTTTCTTCTAAATTTTTAGGAAACTAAATACTTAGTAAAACGTGAAAGTACAGGAAACAGCTTTAACACTTAAAGCTTGTCCAAAATAAAAACTATAATTAAATTTTACACTCATTAATTAATTTATGTTTTTAAAGTTTTATTCGGCAGTAACAGTTATTACGAAACAAGTAATAAAATTGAACAAATACAATATAGTTTTTATTATATTTATTTATTTTTTAAAATTTATTTATTTATTTAGTTATTTATACAACGAGCAAGATATAGTTTTCACAAGTTAACAGCTTAGTAATGAAATAACAAGATCATAGTTTATTCATCTATGAAAAATTAGGATAATTTGAGTGTTCCTATTCATAGATTTTAAAATTCTTTCATTGAAACAAAAACTCTATTTTAAGACTCTTTCAGCCTTTCCTAGAAGCTAAGACTCTATACAGAATATATATATATATATATATATATATATATATATATATATATATATATATATATATATATATATATATATATATATATATATATATATATATATATATATATATATATATATATATATATATATATATATATATATATATATATATATATATATATATATATATATATATATATATAGACTACTTCCTCGAAATAAACTCGGTTCCCATTCATAGAATTTAAGACACTGTCCTCGAAGTAAAGACTCGGTTTTTATTCATAGATATTATAATATCTTCCTCGCAGCAAAAACTCTGTTCCCATTCATAAAATTCATAACTCTTTCCTCGAAGCAAAAACTCTGTTCCTATTCATAAATTTTAAAACTCCCTCCTAGAAGCAAAGACTCTGTTCATATTCATAAACTTTAAAACCCTCTCCTCGAAGCAAAGACTCTGTTCCCATTCATAAACTTCGTCCTTCCTCGAAGCAAAGACTATGTCCTCACACATAGAATTAAGACTGTCCTCGAAGCAGAGACTCTGTTCCCTTTCATAAACTTCGTCCTCCTTTATCGAAGCAAAGACTATGTCCTCACACATAGAATTAAGACTGTCCTCGAAGCAAAGACTCTGTTTTTACTCATAAAATTTAAATGTTCTCGAAGCAAAGACTCTGTTCATATTCACAGATTTTAAGACGAGAGCATCTAGAGTTCTCATAGCGTTTAGATGCTTTGTACTCGTGATGTTCTGAAGTATTTTGTCTGCCTGGAAAGGCGGCATATGCCCTCGTAGGTCAGGTCAGCTCTCAAAAACAAAACAAAAAAAACGAAGATTTTAAGATTAAACCATATATATATATATATATATATATATATATATATATATATATATATATATATATATATATATATATATATATATATATATATATATATATATATATATATATATATATATATATATATATATATATATATATATATATATATAGTATATATATATATATATATATATATATATATATATATATATATATATATATATATATATATATATATATATATATATATATCTATTTTTACTTTCGTTGCTTTAGTTCCATTTTCTCGTTTACTTTAGTTTACCATTGAATTCTTAGTTTTCTATATATTTAAAAGAGAAAATGAAATTAAATGATAAACTAAAGTAAAAAAGAAAATGGAATTAAACAATGAACTAAGTAAAAAGAATATATATATATATATATATATATATATATATATATATATATATATATATATATATATATATATATATATATATATATATATATATATATATATATATATATATATATATATATATATATATATATATATATATATATATATATATATATATATATATATATATATATATATATATATATATATATATATATATATATATATATATATATATATATATATATATATATATATATATATATATATATATATATATATATATATATATATATATATATATATATATATATATATATATATATATATATATATATATATATATATATATATATATATATATATATATATATATTCTAATTTTACTTTCGTTGCTCTTAGTTTCATTTTCTCTTTTACTTTAGTTTACCATTTAATTCCATTTAATAAGAGAAAATGATATTAAACGATAAACTAAAGTAAAAAAGAAAATGGAATTAATGAAAACCCTATTCATCTTATCCTATTTTATGGGAATGATATGAAGCGATATCAAAGTTTATCTTATAAACTTTGGCGATATTCTCCAGACAGAACTGAGACTGAAAGACATGAAGTGGTGAAGAATTTCTCAGATGATATCAGAAAGGAATTAGGGCTTGAAAAATTTGCATTTGTGTTATTAAAAAAAGGGAGATGAGCGGATGCTGAAAACATTATTATTTATGACGCTGTGATAAAAAAAATTAGAACCGGAAGTTGCATACAAATATTTAGGCATATAGGAATCAGAAGCAACAGAGAACGAAATAATTAAGAAGAGAATAAGGAAAGAATACCTAGACAGACAAAGTAATTCTAAAAACTGAATTAAACCCAAAAACAAAATTGAGGCTATCAAGGTACTTGCTATACCACTGTACCAACATACGCGGATTCGGAATTATTGATTGGTTTCAATATGAGATTAATGAATTAAATATATGAGCAAGAAAATTACTACTTGCAAACAAACCTGAATGGAAAAATTAGTATACGGCTAGAATGTACATGCGTAGAAATGAAGGGGTATGGGAATACATCTTATAGATGAAATTCACAAGAAGGAAATAATAAGATTAGGTGAATATGTAAATGGAAAAGGTACAAAATATATGAATTGGGTAAAAGGACACGAAGAGCCAACAGCAACAACAAAACCTCTATACTAAAAAGTGAATGTCTATTAATGCATATATTATAGGAATAGATGAAGAAATGCATAGAGAAGATACAGAATTAAATAATAAAATTCAAAAAATAAAAGATTTACAAAAAAAAAATAGAGTAAAAGCTATTGAGACATAATGGCAAAACCATAAACATGCAAAAGTAGTAGTCCTGCTGAACAAAGTTTATATCAATAAGGAAAAAAATTGTAGAATTAATTTCAAAGGAATATTTAAGATTTGAAGTAGAAAGATTACTATAATAACAGCCCAAGACAGTGGACTCGGAACAGATTGGTTTTAAAAACTTATAGAAAAACAGGACTGTAGTGATAAATTCAGGATGTGTGGAGTAGGTGAGGAATCTGTTCTACACATATCTGGTTGTGAGACTCTACTTCACAGACAAGTGTAAACAGAAAGACAATGCAATTTACAAACTCTTTCACTACAGATTGTGCGAATACTACAACTTGGAAATAGCAACAGATAACTACAGAAACTTCTCTCCACTGTCAATAGCAGACAACGAACAAGCTCATATCTTCTATGACTACCCAATTCCAACTGAATAGTATCCCATGCAAATTTTTTTTGCAAAAATAGTACCCTTCTGGAGGAAAAAATTATTTATAAAAAACGCTACCTACTATTTTTTTTTAATTTGTGAATATTGTTTAGAAGAGGGCAGGGCAACAATATTTATTTAGTGCATATTTAAATGCTCTTTGTTTGAAGCGAGATATAGCCTCTCAAACTTTGGGAATTTTTGAAATTTGGCCAAAAAAGGACCTTTTTTGAAGGCTATATCTCAAAACCAACGAATGTCATCGAATAAAGTATATAGAGGAATTTGTAGCCCCACCCCTCCTCTATACACACCAAAAATAGGAAATGTCATAGTTGTATTTTTTTTTTTTTAATTTTGTCGGAAAAAAAAAAAAAAAAAAAAAGTTCAAAAAAAATTTTTTTTTTTTTTTTAGTTGGTCAGTTTTTGGCTTATAACATTTTTCCTATAACTCTGGGAACAAAAGTCTATTAGAGACTTTTGTATCCCATTTAATTTTGAATAAATAGTCCAATTTTCAGCTCATTCTAAAAAGTGGTTTGGCACCGCCATTCAATTAAAAAAGGGTAAAATTTCAAAAAAAAAAAAAACTTTTAACCGTAATAGACTCGGAAAAACGCTAGAAATGGACTTTTCTTAAAACTATGCCTAACAGCAAGCAAATAGACCTAACCTAACAAAAAACCATTAATTATTAACTAGGTCTAACAGCCAATAAAAGGCATAACCTATTAAAAAAATAATGTTTGCCATATTTTTTTTTCCTCCGAAATAGCTATGAAATTTATGGTAATAGCACTCACAGTAGTGAATCTTTTCATACAAGACAAGGTTTTTGAAACTAGTAACATACCTAAGTATTGTGAGTTCAACTGGAACTACGTATAGGGATTTGAAAATAAAGTCTATAAATCTCTACTAGTACGACCAGCTGAAATACTGGTGCTACAAAAAATTTTTTTACAGCTATTTTGTATATATTTCAGTGAAGTGGACAGTCACGATATTATTATTAAGATTATTATTGAATTTAGTAGAATAGGACCTCCTATTAAGCTTTCAACCTGTAAATGTACCATTTCCTGAATAAAGCTTTATGATTGATTGATTGATATTTTATTTACAAAAAGTATTTAAAAAATAATTTAACTATGAAATAGCCATAAAATTTCTAATAATTAACGCTGGAGATGATGCAGAAACCTGGTAGTACATTACTGAAAAAAACACAACCAAAGAGCAATTAATAATGATAATTTGTAATTATTATTAAGTTCACCTTTCATCCTCCCCTGAGTCAAACAAAATGTTGCCATTTTCCAACAAGCACGCACATTGTCTGAAATAATTTTTTTTATGTTAATTGAGGCACGGAAAACGATTTTATAAACTACAAATACTGAAAAATATGAAAAATAAACAAAAATTAATAAGCAGTGTAATAAATAAGAGAATTTAACAACAAATGATATGACTTCAATGGCGTATTATCATTTGCCTCGCTGCCAGGTTGCTGTTTGATCGGAGGATGAGAAAAGTTCGGAGCTAAAAAAATAAATTTTTCTCTCCGACGCGACGCTGATGAAGCAACCTGGCAGTGTGACGCAACTGATAAATAATGCATCATTGAAATAGTATGATTTGTTGTTAAATTCTCGTGTTTATTACTACTCTGTCAATTAATTTTTTTTATTTTTTTAGTATTCTTAGGTTACAAAATCGTTTTCCGTGCCTCAATTAACATGAAAAAAAAATTTTATTTCTGATGAATTAGTCTTTTAGTTTCCCTTGAAAGACCCTATTACCATTTGGTAATTTCTTAGTGAAGCTGGCCCGAATTATTTTTCCTTCTCAGCTTAAGTCAGCTATGGCTCAATAGTTTTAGCAACCATGGGTTTGTGTGTGTGTGTGTGTGTGTGTGTGTATTTTTTTTTTTGTCACTAGTATTGAAGATTTATAATATGTTTACATGTTGGTGAAAAGTATGAATTTGTATATATATGAATTCTTTTTTTTTTTTTTTTTCAAATTATTCAATACAAGATAAAGGCGTGAATTAAAGTTAGTTCTGGCAACATCGAAATATTTGTTTTGTTTTCTGAGAGCGGCCTTCAACTATGAGGTCATATCAGTCGTCCCTCCAGGCAGACAAAAAACTGCCCTTCAAGCCACCACCAGTTCAGAGCAAGCAGACTGCTCGCTCCAAGAGCTGGAGGAGCTCTCCAACATTGAAATATATGGCAGTTCTGATTCCTCAATTTTGGCAACCATGGTTTTGTTTATATTTCGCATATGAGGTGTTGCTTGACCAGTGAAGATATTTGCTGTTTGAAAAAATGTTGTTACAGACGTCTCCTTGTAAAATTTTGGTAATAGTTTACAGTGGAACTACAAATTTTTTTTTTGTTAAATATGCATGGTTTGTCTCTTACCTGGTATTTAATTGTTATTCAAAATATAATGAAGAAAAACAATGAAAAGTGAATCGGAAAATCAAATTCGTTAAATTGAAGTGCACTCAAGGTAGTAAAAATAGATTTCGAATATCATAAATCTTTGTTTTCGTCTTCAACTTTGACAATATGTAGTAAGAAATTGGGCGTAGGAAGATAATCGGAAAATATTAACCTTGAAGGGTAAATGTACGTAACGTCTAGAAAAGAGACCTAACCAAAATTAAAAAAAAAAGTAAAAAGGTGCTAAAATGTAATTTTTAAGTATTTTACAAATCTAGCAACAATGTTATGAAATATTGATAATTTATGTGATGTTCCTAAGCGTTGTTCTCTTAGAATTTTCAATCTGTCATTTTAATGAAAAAAAGCCTCATTTTAAGAGATAAAAATATCAAAAAATCCATATATTAACTTTACAGACAAATATGTAGACATAATCTAACCAAAAACAACTGTTCATTAACTACATATGGCCAATAAAATAATAATATATATATATAATATATATATATATATATATATATATATATATATATATATATATATATATATATATATATATATATATATATATATATATATATATATATATATATATATATAGGAACCGACCGGGGCTGGGTGGAATTTTGGGGCCGGGGTCACCCAAATTTGGCCGGGGTTGGCCTAAAATTTGTAAAGAGGTCAAAAGCACTGAAATTTTAGGTTAAGAAAAATTAGATATAAGGTTTATTTAATTGTAAGGAAGGAGTAGAATAGCCAACATTCACTTAAATTAATGATTATATGCATTTTCTCCAAAAAAAAATAAAAAAAATTACAGTTTTGTATAGTTAAAGTTTAAAAAAAGTACAAAAATTAAAAAAAAAAATATTCTAATTCATAATAGTGATTCAACAGGTTTACTTAGGTAAGACCCTAAAGGTAAAGTTTGAAAAAATGTAAGATATAAAATTATCAATTTAACCTGTATTTATACATATCATTGTTATTTTATTGCCATGTATCAAACTTGTATCATTTAGCTGCATTATTTAAAAATTATTATTTTGTTTATACTTTCAGTCAATATGGCTAAAAGATCAGCTTCTGCAGTATTTGAATACTTTACAATGTTTCAGGATAGGCTCGAAATAGCTAAATGTTAACATCTGCAGTCAGAAAATTAGAAGAGAACCTCCGGGTGCTACAAGTAAAAAAATTTCAACCAAATCTTTTTGGAGTATCTAAAATCAAAACACAAAGATGAACATTCACTAGCAGAAAAGGAGCGGTCAAAAGAAACAGAAAAGAAAAAAATCTTAATTTTCTTATATTTTGTTTGAAATTTTTTTTTTATTATTTGACTGATTGAGCTGAAATTTTCAAAGTATGTGAATTTTTTCACGAAGTTCTGAGTTGATTTCGAGCATTTTTTTGAGTCTATAACGGTTTGAAACTTATTTGGACCCAAAGTTGAAAAAAATGAATAACTGGGTCAAACCACTGGTCCACATGAGCTGAAAATTTAGCTGAATACCTTTGCCCCAATTTCTTGCATTGGTGGGAATAGGTTTTTGATATCACGTCTAGAAAAAAGTTATAAGCACTTGAAAAAAAAATTTGCAAAAATCGTACCCTTCTGGAGGAAAAAATTATTTATAAAAAAAAAACGCTACCTACTATTTTTTTTTATTTGTGAATATTGTTTAGAAGAGGGCAGGGCAACAATATTTATTTAGTGCATATTTAAATGCTCCTTTGTTTGAAGCGAGATATAGCCTCTCAAACTTTGGGAATTTTTGAAATTTGGCCAAAAATGGACCTTTTTGAAGGCTATATCTCAAAACCAACGAATGTCATCGAATAAAGTACATAGAGGAATTTGTAGCCCCACCCCTCCTCTATACACACCAAAAATAGGAAATGTCATAGTTGTATTTTTTTTTTTAAATTTTGTCTGAAAAGGTGGATTTTTTTAGTTCAAAAAAATTTTTTTTTCCTATAGTTGGTCAGTTTTTGGCTTATAACATTTTTCCTATAACTCTGGGAACAAAAGTCTATTAGAGACTTTTGTATCCCATTTAATTTTGAATAAATAGTCCAATTTTCAGCTCATTCTAAAAAGTGGTTTGGCACCGCCATTCAATTAAAAAAGGGTAAAATTTCATAAAAAAAAAAAAAACTTTTAACCGTAATAGACTCGGAAAAACGCTAGAAATGGACTTTTCTTACCGGTAAAAAATCTATATAACTGAAAGTTTCAGCAGAATCGGCTGAAAATTAAAAAAAAAAAAAAAATGTTTAAGTATAATTTGCCATTTTAACCCCGGCCGGCAACCCCGGTTTTCCCTGATTTTTGGCCGGGGTCAGTTGGCCGGGGTTGGCCGGGGCCCCGGTCGGTTCCTATATATATATATATATATATATATATATATATATATATATATATATATATATATATATATATATATATATATATATATATATATATATATATATAGTAAGGTGGAGTTTGTTTCTGAGTTTCGATTGTTAAAAAATATCGAAAATCGAAAATATCGGAGAAGCCTATCGTAAACAAGAGAGTTGTCAGAGGTACGAGGTACTATTACTAGACATAGACACAATTATTATTACTTACTTTTCTAGCAGAACCTAATTCGACTTATCATAACCTGAACTACCGAAATTGCCGTAAAAAGAGGCCTAACCTACACAAGAATTTGCCGTAAAAGAGACCTAACGTACACAAGAACGTTTGCACGACATAGTAGCCTAAGGGCTAAGTATAGGTATGAAAATATCGATTAATCAGAAATATTGACATAAAAAAATATCGATATAAAAAATATCGAAACTCAGAAACAATCTCCACCTAAGCCATATATATATATATATATATATATATATATATATATATATATATATATATATATAATTTGAACCTTCCTGAATATTTTCATACAAAAAATTATTTGGAAATATACACATTACTATTTTTCTTAAATTTTTAAAAATACAAGGTAATGAAAAACAGAAATGAGGTGAAACTAACCACTGAATATTATTATTATTATTATTATTATATATATAGTACTTATTATAAAATGGTATAATACTATCATTATAGATTATTTAAAACAAAAGTTGAAAGAACAAAAATCTTGCTTAGACTGAAATATAGATTTTTAGGCAAGCTTTCAAAAAAATTTAAAATTTTGGAAAAAAAAAAAAAAAAAAATTTATTATATTTATCATTTATTAAATTTAATTTATATAAAACTTTGAAATATGAAGACTATTCTACCAAAAAAAAAATTTACAAATAAAAAATAAAAATAAAATTGAGTATATATCAATTTCTTTAAAAAAAAAAAAATTTAAATTTACTTTTGAGGATTGTTAGTTTTACCCTAATTGAAGGAAAATATACTGATTTTATAACAAATATTTGTTTCGTACTGATCTGTTACATAATGATAAAGCAATTTTATCTGCGAAGGTGGAGGAATGGTTGATACTTTTAAAGAGTGAAGTATTCACCCATACAAAAACAATATTTAAAAAAAAATAAAAGTAACGAAATCTTTTTTCCTTTGTGGCAAAGTTGATGGATCAAAATATGCTACAATTTACTTTTCTATACAAAATTTTAAAGTATACTATAGAAATTACTTTTTCTACTAGAGATATTGTACTACCATCTGTACCAGTTAGACTACTTTCACTAATTCATTTGTTTTATTAATATTTATAGTATTAATATTATTTATTTTTTTAATTTTTAGTCTGTCCTTTCTGCAAGAATTTGGTTCTTTGTAAGCGATAAAATATCGCAAAAATCCATATGCTATAATCTGTATGCTAAAATCCATAATCTAACTTCACGGACATACTAGTTGCTTTGGAAGCAATTTTATCAAAAAATCTTTACTTTTAATTTATGTAATTTATTGGAAGATTAACACATGAACAAAAAGGGTTGGAAGAAAAGTCCCAAGATTTGAGTCTCAAATTCACTAAATTTTAGGCAAGTTAGCTTCCAGCTTATTAATTGGTTAATAAAAGTTTTGTTACAAGTTTTTAACAACATAAACAATAATAATTATAATAATAATAATAATTTAAGTTTTTCATACCTTAATTTCTTCTAATGTTGAGACCTGCTCTAAAGGAACGTTAGTTGTTTCACTTTCAGTTTCATCTTCGGTATACTCTAAAACTTCAACTTTAATATCCACCTTATTTTTGATATCCATATTTATTATTTAAACTTTTTCAAATCAGAATTTACTTTTTATTTCGTAACAAACACTAAATGCATTCTTAAAACAAATAAAGTTTTCGTTTTTCATTAAAAGTTTAGTTTTTAGTCAAAACAATTAGGCCCCAAGATGAATTTTGGCTCGGTTTTTACCAAAAAGAAGTGATTTCCAACTAAATTTAGCTACATTACCGTGATTTAGCGTTATTTTAAGCTGTAACATATTTAATTGTAAAATAACACAAATATTATTTAAATTAGGATTTGTTCAAAATCACACTGTTAAACACTTTTAAAAAATATATTTTTATTTAATTAAAGAACATAAAATGAACATAACTTCCAATATAGAATTTCTACGGAAATTATGGTAGGGATGCCGAAAAAGTTTCGATATATATCGATATAAATCTTTTTTACGATAATATCGAAAAAATATCGATGATATTTTCAAAACCGATATATCGATATTTTATCCTCAGTATCGAACCAACGATATTTTTTTTACTTCTAGAAATTTTAATTGTCTGCTCCTTTATAACAAAAATTTAAGCAAAATTTGTGCTATTTTTCATGTGCTTATATATATATATATATATATATATATATATATATATATATATATATATATATATATATATATATATATATATATATATATATATATATATATATATATATATATATATATATATATATATATATATATATATATATATATATATATATATATATATATATATATATATATATATATATATATATATATATATATATATATATATATATATATATATATATATATATATATATATATATATATATATATATATATATATATATATATATATAATAATAATAATAATAATAATAATAATAAACATTTTTTAAACTCGTCGTCGCCAGTTTTTTTTTTTTTTTTTTAAGAGAGCGAAACCTCACTTACGAGGGCATATGCCGTTCTCCCAGGCAGACAAAATACTGCCCTTCTGGCCATCACGAATTCAGAACGAGGGAACAACGTCCACACGCAATGAGGGCTCGTGATGCTCTCCATCGCCAGGAAGAGTCGTCCGAAAGAAGAATATTTAACAACTTAACCTTTTATTTTAAATTACTTAGGAAAATATGGTAGTAAAATATTTTAGCCTTTTTTATTCTGGTGTAGGACCTTAAGAATTCTGTAAGGGAATTACATCCTTTACCTTAGACTCTCAACTTGATCCTCTTTTTATTGTTTTTAGAGTGACTTTTTGATTATTGATGAAGTTGAGTGTGGATTTATTATTAATTGCGACTGGTTTGACTTTTTTTGTCTATTACCTGTTTAACAGGATCTTGTTTTTTGTTCAGAGTTTGAGGGTTCTTGCTATTTGGGAAGAAAGGTATTAACTCTTACCTCGACTAAGTTTTCCCGTTTTATAAGAAAATTATTTACCTTAATAGCTTTCACTAAAAGCTTTTATCAAAGTATCTTGAAAGCAGTAGATCCCGAGTTCCCTTTATTTAAACTATTTGATGAAAATGTTAAATGGTCATTTATTATGTTGTATTATTTTTTATTAATTGAATTTTATTTAGACTACATTTTTCTAGATTAGGATTAATTAAATTTTCAATTGCTGTGTATTCAAAATAATAGCTGAAAAGTAAACAAGATAAAAAAAAATCTTTTAATAATTAATTTCGTTTTTTGCTTTCGAAGAAAAAACATCACTCTCCAGATATTCAGAAAACAAGGCATCTAAATAATAATAATAATAATAATAATAATAATAATAATAATAATAATAATAATAATAATAATAATAATAATAATAATAATAATAATAATAATATATAATTATTATTTTAAAAAAACTTGCTAAATTAAAAAAAAAAAAAAAAAAAAATTCTCAACGTTAAGGGTAACTGTACACTAGTAACTTTTTTGTATGAAAATCATCCGTAGTGAAAAATATTAAAAAGAAATATATATATATATATATATATATATATATATATATATATATATATATATATATATATATATATATATATATATATATATATATATATATATATATATATATATATATATATATATATATATATATATATATATATATATATATATATATATATATATAAAGTAAAATAAAAAAGGCAATCCAAAAATTTTTTCACTCATCAAACTTAAAAGCATTCTATTTTCTCCTAACATCTGATAGTCTGAACACGTGGAAGTTTCATACACGAGTGTTGCTAGTGTACAACGTGTCTTGACGTTAATCATTTTTTATTGAGATGTAATGAATAGATTACCGAGTTACGAATTAGGAAACTGAACATGGTAAGAAGTCATAAAATTGAAGAAATACAATATAGTTTTCATTATATTTATTTATTTTTTAAAATTTATTTATTTAGTTATTTACACAACGGGCATGATATAGTCTTCACAAGTTACAGTTTAGCAATGAAATAACGAGAGCATAGTTTATTATCAATGAATAATTAAGATAATTTGAGTATTCCTTTTCATAGATTTTAAAATTCTTTCATCGAAACAAAAACCCTAGAAGTAAAAACTCTGTTCCCATTCATAAACTTCATACTTCCTCCTCGAAGTAAAAACTATGTTCATACTCACAGAATTAAGACTGTCCTCTAAGCAAAGACTCTGTTCCTATTCATGGATTTTAAGACACCTTGCCAGAAGCAAAGACTCTGTTCCCATTCATAAACTTCATACTCCCTCCTCGAAGCAAAGATTATGTTCCCACACATAAAATTAAGATTGTCCTAGAAGCAAGGACTCTGTTTTCACTCATAAACTTTACTGTCCTCGAAGCAAGGACTCTGTTCATATTCATGGATTTTAGGACTCCCTCCTAGAAGCAAAGACTCTGTTCCTATTCATAAACTTCGTACTCCCTCCTTGAAGCAAAGATTATGTTCCCACACATAAAATTAAGACTGTCATAGAAGCAAAAACTCTGTTTTCACTCATAAAATTTAAGTGTCCTTGAAGTAATAGATTTTAAGACACCACCCTAAAAGCACCGTTTTCGCTTTTCCTAAATATCACTGCTTAATTAAATAAATGAAAACTGAACACAAATTCCTCGCAACAAGAGCGGGAAATATGCTCAGTATGGGAAACCCTGTTGCAACTGTGATCTTATATTGTGTTATGTTAAGATGTATTATATAATTGTAATTCATCTATTAAAAATGATTAGATTATAGATAAAATAAGTTTTAACAAGTTCCTCTATATTTATTAAAAGAACCACCTGTATTTGGGTACAAAGAATGCAGTCCTGGATCTTAGTATTTTTTTTTTTTTTTTTTAGTAGCAGTTGTATAGGGATCTTCACTGCATCCTGGAATGCAGCAGTAAAAAGTTAGGGGCCAACAACCAACACAGAGAGAGAGAGAGAGAGAGAGAGAGAGAGAGAGAGAGAGAGAGAGAGAGAGAGAGAGAGAGAGAGAGAGAGAGAGAGAGAGAGAGAGAGAGAGAGAGAGAGAGAGAGAGAGAGAGAGAGAGAGAGAGAGAGAGAGAGAGAGAGAGAGAGAGAGAGATGAGAGAGAGAGAGAGAGAGAGAGAGAGAGAGAGAGAGAGAGAGAGAGAGAGAGAGAGAGAGAGAGAGAGAGAGAGAGAGAGAGAGAGAGAGAGAGAGAGAGAGAGAGAGAGAGAGAGAGAGAGAGAGAGAGAGAGAGAGAGAGAGAGAGAGAGAGAGAGAGAGAGAGAGAGAGAGAGAGAGAGAGAGAGAGAGAGAGAGAGAGAGAGAGAGAGAGAGAGAGAGAGAGAGAGAGAGAGAGAGAGAGAGAGAGAGAGAGAGAGAGAGAGAGAGAGAGAGAGAGAGAGAGAGAGACGAACATTTCAAGATGGTGATATTTTGCACGTCAGGTTTAAGTCACCAAGAGATGTAAAGACAGTAGTTTCGAAATAGATTCTGAGATAAGATGTAAAATTGACGGTCACCAAAGGGAATAGACATAAGTGAGGGAATTAGGGAATTACTTCAGTCAGCAAGGCGTCAAATCGGGATATCCAACCAGAAATCTTTTTTAAGTAGGGCATTACCCGTGAGCGGTGGTAATTATAAAAAGTGAGACAGTTGGGGAAAAAAAAAGACTGGGGAGATCCTCCAGTGACATTGGGAAGCTATGGATAAAGTGGGAATGACCTTTACGAAGGCGAATTAATGACACCTGTGGCGACAGGAAAATGCCTAAGGTAGAATGAACTGCTGAACACTCTGCAACTTGGCTCCCCTACAAGAGCGTCCATCCTCTAGAATCCCTGCAAACAAGTATTAAACCCCTGTCAAATAAAAAAAACTGAAGTCATTAGACGGTAGAGTCCAGGACAGGAAGTTAACTATTGATAAATTGCTAATCATTGAATTAAAGAACCAAATGATCTGAAGAACAGAGAATTCTCTTCAAGAGTTTGACTTTATTTACTGAGAAATTGAACTATTTAAAATATATGATAAAAGTTTAATTAATAATTAACATGTACTACTTTATTAATAATTGAAGGATCGGGTTTTAACTTTTGATGTGTCCAAAGACTTAAGAAATTGGGTAGACCTGAATTATGTAGATAGGAAAACTCAAAGGTTGCCCTTGAACAAATAGGTAAATTCGGTTACCCCATCAAACTTTTATATATATATATATATATATATATATATATATATATATATATATATATATATATATATATATATATATATATATATATATATATATATATATATATATATATATATATATATATATATATATATATATATATATATATATATATATATATATATATATATATATATATATATATATATATATATATATATATATATATATATATATATATATATATATATAGTATATATATGAAAATATTTTAACATTTAAAATATAAATAAATTGTACTTTGATTTAAGAGTGGCAAGCATTCGTGTATCAATTATAGTTAAGATTTGAATAAATGATTTTCCTTGTTTGGTGTGTGAGGTTAACTACCACTTAAATTGAAAGTACCAAATAAACATTTTGTAGTTGGAGATATAAAATGAGGATAAAACGTTTATAACTTTTAATCTGATAAAACAAATTGAAAACGTACATCAAAATCAACAAAACAAAAACATAAAAAATACCCATTACTAATTAGTTAGAAAACCGCTTAAATATTAAGTAAATAAAGTAAAGTAGTTCTTAAGTTCTATCTGAGAGGAAGCAATACTTAAACATTTTATCTTTTCAAACAATTTTCTGTTGTTTTAAAATGTTTTCTTCTATCGTTCTATTTTCTTCTTCATCTCCGTTTTCTTTTCGATGTTCTTCAAATGACTGGTTGTTATTGATAAGGTGAATTAAGTCAAGATCTTCTCTTTTTATTCTCTCATCTTTTTTTTTTTTGTCATTTCCATCTGTTCAGACTATCTTACTTCTCCTATACTTTTTTTCCCCCATTTCTTCAGTCATGTTTTAATTGATTAATTACTTCCGTTGTGAGATGGAGTTCATCCCCTCCTACATTTCCTGCTATTTCAATAATTTCTTAAAATTTTCATTCGTTGGAGGAAGAAAAGAATGGTTTTCTATTTTTCTAAAAATCTTCATTTTTTCCTATATTATAATTTTGAAGTCTTTATTTTTTTTTCTGGTCAATTCTATCTATGATGTTATATTTTCCTCTAAATCTTTTCTTTAAGTTACATACTTTCCAAATTCTCAGATATCATCCCTTTTCAGATAGAAGTTCTCCAGCCTAATTGCACTACATTAGGTAATATATTTTGTCAAAAGGTCCAAGTTAATCTGTTTTCTAAGCCAAGTTCCCCTTCACTTTCCCTTTCATTCATAGTTTTCACATAAGCAATTATTTCTTTTTTCAATTTGTGTTAGATGATCCTCACTAATTAGTCTTTTCCTTCTTTATTCTGATGGAGAAATTGGAAGTCTCTCAAATCTTGGATTTTCTCTACTTTGAATTCATCTACGATTTTTCCTTCCTTCTCTCTTTTGGGAATGTTTTGAAATTGCTGAATATGACACCAAAATATTTCAATTTTTTTTCTTCAATCGTATAAAGTAATGCACTTTTACAGTTGTAGAAGTTATTGAACTTTGTCTTTTGGTGCTTTAACAAATCGGGAATTGTCGAAATTTCTCTCAACGACTCATCTGGTGGAAGCAAAGTCTGGGTCTTGGAGACTTTCAAACCATTAATGGCTTGTCTTCTGTTTTCGAAAGATTGTGACATCGTCATCTGACTCTGTCCCCTTCTCCTCTCTCTCTCTCTCTCTTTCTCACAAAGAAAAGAAGAGTAGACACCGGACTTCCGATTTAATGGCATGTTTTCTTTCATTTTTTTTCCTCTCTCCTCCTGCCGTAAAGACAAAATAAATTTCTAGGGAAGTCAAATCTCCAGGGGATCAACATCAACAGTCTCCCGGGGTGTTGAATTTACATGTTTAAGCATATGTCTAATTAGGCTTAGGCTATTTTTTGCATTACATTCAAAGGAGCAATCAGAACATTTTAATTTCATATTTGCATGGGTAAGCATGTGTGATTTTAAGCTTCCTTTCTCATAACATTCATAGGAGCAATAACAACATTTAAATAATTTTACATCTGTATGAGTAAGCATGTGGGATTTTAAGCTTCCTTTGTGATTACATGTATAGGAGCAATCAATACATTTAAATAATTTTACATTTGCATGTGTAAGCATGTGTGATTTTAATCTTCCTTTCTGATTACATTCGTAAGAACAGTTAGAACATTTAAATAATTTTACACTTGCATGTGTAAGCATATGTGTCTGTAAATTTCCTCTCAGATTACATTCATAGGAGCAACAAGAACATTTAAATAATTTAGCATTTGCATGGGTAAGCATGTGTGATTTTAAGCTTCCTTTGTGATTACATTCATAAGAGCAGTTAGAACATTTATATAATTTTACATTTGCATGTGTAAGCATGTGAGATTTTAAATTTGCTCGCAGATTACATTCATAAGAACAGTTAGAACAATTATATAATTTTACATTTGCATGGGCAAGCATGTGTCTTTTTAAGCTCCCTTTGTAATTACACTCATAGGAACAGTCAGAACATTTAAATAATTTCACCTTTGCATGTGTAAGCATGTGCGATTTTAAATGTACTTTCTGATTACATTCATAGGAACAATCAGAACATTTAAATAATTTTATATTTGCGTGTGAAAGAATGTGCCTTTTAAGCTTTTCTTTTTCATTACATTCATATGAGCAGTGACAACATTTAAATAATTTTACATTTGAATGAGTCAGCATGTGTCTTACTAAGTTTGCTTTTACCTTACAATCAAAGGAGCATTCAGAACATTTAAATAGCTTCACATTTGAATGGATAAGCATGTGTGATTTTAAGCTTGATTTCCGATTACATTCATAGGAACAGTTAGAACATTTAAATAATTTTACATTTGAATGTGTAAGCATGTGTCCTTTAAAATTTCCTTTGTGATTACTTCCAAAGGAGCACTCAGAACATTTAAACAATTTTACATTTGCGTGTGTAAGCATGTGTTTCTTTAAACTTGATTTCAAATTACATTCATAAGAGCAGTCAGAACATTTATATAACTTTTCGTTGTTGTGTGTTGGAAGGTGACTTTTTAGGTCTGATTTGTTATTACATTCAAAACTGCAATGAGGGCATTTAAACTTTGATTTGCTGTTGTGTGTTTTTAAATGAGTCTTCAACTCATTTCTGCTTTTAAAACTAAAATTACAAAATTCGCAACCGAGGTTTTCCAGATGGACTCTTTCTAATTATTTGCTTGACGCGTCACTACCCCCTGAGACCTGCTTCTTAAAGTACTTTTCCAACTGGGACATTTTTCTCCTTCTGCAGCAATGCTGATGAGGCTCTGTACACAAAAATAAATGAACAAGATAATAAAATGCTGATAGAAACTCAAATACTTTTATTATGCTTTATATGTAAAATCATTATTTAAAAAATCTTCCATTTTAAAATTCATGTTTATGGAAATACGAATGTTGTTATTCAATCAAATTAAAAAGAAAATAAACAAAGATAACTAGTTATTACCTATTTAAATTCATTCCAAATGAAAAAAAAATCAAATGAAAATTTTAAGTTCACAATTCCCAAAGGGGAATTCTTTAGCCAGATTTTAGTACTTAGAAAAAAACTATTCCTAAAAAAGTTCAAAAAATAAATCTGTCTTTCGTTCCAAACAAAATAAAGTTTTCACACTTTAAAGGTCGGGTCAGACTTAAATTCCTATCTAAATAAGTGTCAAAAGATAAAGGTCAGCAATTAAACAAAGAATAGATTAATAGTGTTGAGAATTTTTTATAATAAAAAATTCTTCACTTTTTGAGGGGACAATTATAAAATAAAAGAAATCCCAAGCCTAATACAAATCCCTCAGGTGAGCAGAGTTGGAGAAAAAGATTTAATACAAAGCCAAAAACAGGAGATGGTAGGGAGTTTCACAGAACAGGGGCTGCTGGAAAGTAATCACCACAAATGAGCAAGCCTAGATTTTACAATACTCACACAATGTTCATGTGCATATAAGGCACATGAATGTGAGAGATCAACTCCGTCGAGCACCTGCCGTTGTAGTACCCATGGAAGAACGAAGAGGCGTCAATTATGTCACGTCACAGAGAACAAAGGTCAAGGTAGTTTGATATAGTATGGGAGAAAAGAAAGTTGAAACTGGAACCCCTCCAAATGTGAAACAAGCACTCCATACAATAGGAGTATATGTTCAGAAGTAAAATTTTCGCACCCTAAGCAGAACCCACAGTCTCTTTGCAGCCACCTCAGCAACCATTGTGATAAGAGGTTTACAAGATAATTTGTTGCTAATGTTCAGACTAAGAATGTTTATGATGTTCACAGGTAAGACGGGAGAGCCGACGAAGGAGATAAAGTAGAGAGGCATTTTAGAGAGGGAGATGTAAAGTTAAGGGTTTTAAAGAATTGAATATCACAAGGTTGAGATTGCCCCAACAGAAAATCCAATCCAGATAAGCGACAACAGAATCAAAAAGTTGAAGACGAGAAGCAATTTTCAAACTTGAAATTTGAAGAATAGAGGGTTGAGTAATCTGCATAAGAATGAACAGTATTGGAAGTACTGCTGAAGAGGTCCTTGATGAAAATAGGAATAAAGCAAAACTCTGTGGAACGCAGCATTTAATTAGAAACGAAGAAGTCGCTCCATCAACAACTGCTGATATAGAGTGAAAACTAAGCATGATTTAGTAAAAATGAGGAGGAGACCCAAAGAAAGGAAGCTTAGAGAGCAGTGAAGTATGCCATACCCAGTCAAAAGACCTTGGATTTATCAAGAGTCATCATGCAAAACTCTACATAGTCCTTAAGGGTACAAGAAAATGGATCAGCAAGATAAATATGTCACACTGATGATATGAAAGAAGGGAATGAGATTCCAAATGATTCAGGAAATGAGTTAGGAATAATTTCAAAGATTTTAAATAGAAAATAAGTGAGTGCTATATAACAATACTTAGAAGGGTCAGAAATGTGGAAAAGTATTAGTACTAAGGCATAGACAGTAGAGTTGAATGAGGACAGGAGCCAGCTCGAAAGCAGACTTCCCTCAAAACATTTGGGGAATGATTCTAGGATGTTTGCCTTTCAAACGTTAATATATTTCAGGATATCATGCACTTGTAAAATCACAGGTAAAGACAAAGAACATCTGAAAGGAGTAAGAGAAGGGATGCAGGAATTGTCCAGGGTGGAACTGGAAGAAAATAGGAAGGCCGGAGATTACCTAACTTCGAAGTATTAGTTACAATTACAGGTAGAAAAGAGGATTTGCAGAAACTGCTACAGAAATATTTGGCACTTTCTTTTAGTGAAAATAT